>JAATHB010000061.1:0-146296 GCA_014822075.1 Fusarium buharicum
CTATAGGGTAAGTTACTTTTTGCTGTATAGTATTCTGTCCCGCTTGCTTGTCTGTCCCGCTCGCTTATTGTATACGTTAACCAATATTGAGATATTGCAAGCAACAGTGCGTCATCAAATTGGCGACCCCTCAGCAACGTAAGCATTCTATTCGTTATTGACGTCCTCTTCCAGAGTTGGGGTAAATAGCGTGCGATCACATGGACAACGGAATCATCGGATAAGTAGAGTTTAGATACAGACACGTGATGGGTGGCATATGATGCTGATGAGACCAAGTTGAGGGGTAATATCGAGTCTCAGCGAGCTTGTCCCTACACTTCAATATCTTCAATGGATATCTTTGCAACTCTCCCGCCAGAGCTGATTGCTCCAATTATCAGCAATTTACCTGATCTCGGGAGTCTCTACAGTATCCTGAGAGCATCTCCATATGTGTTTCACTTCCTCGACAGTTCCATGGGCGCTGAAGCTCTTGACGACGTCCTTGAATCATCGGCTCAAAATCTGGCATTCACACCATGGATACCATACATTCTGCGTCTGGTTACCCTTACCCGGCACTGTACATGGATAGATCAGCCTGCAAATGACCTTACCACTTTCGTCATCAAGTTCATAATGCCAACAACGTTTCAGAATGCCCAAGGCACTCGTGTCCCAGATCTACAGTCGTGTCCTCCAGTTCGTGTCCCAAGTATTCGTCTTCGCCATGTGATGAAAGGGCCCCAAGCATTCGCTCCTCGAAAGATGCTGTTTCTTGTTCGAAAGATCAATGTGCTTGCAGGAGAGTGTTTTGACTTCTTCCACAGGCGCATCAAGTCTACCAAACCACAACATCTCACTGATAAATGCTTTCACCTGGGAACGCTTCCGTGGAATCAAAGACCTGACGGAAAGACCTGGGGTCAAGATTATGAGATAGATGCTGGAGGTGAGGCATCCTGGTATGAGATGCAGCGAATTACGTTGGGCTTTTGGTGTCTCCAACTATGCTACGAGCTTAGCAATGCGGCTTCTGAGAGGCGGCTCGACTGGCCAGCCTCTGATGTCGAGGCAGTTCGTGATATGGGATCAGGCGACACATGTTTGTCTGGGCTTAAAAGATCCAGTCTATGGATAGCTCGGGAGCCAATGTGGGCAGCATTGATCTACGTTAGATACTTGGAAGGGACATTGGAAGATAGCCCCTGTGTTGGAGAAACTGATGTCGCTAACAAGGGCATGAGTGTCTTCTTTAATACTGGTTTTAAGCCATTGGGCGCCAAACACCTGCAACTGCCGTCGCCAAAAGATAAAGCAGTTACTGGGCTGGATTGGCCAGTTGTTGTATCACGCCCACCCCCGTTTCCATGCCTTGACCCGAAAGATGCCTTTACTTATCACTGTCACAGGGTACTTGTGGGATGTAAAGGTTTGAGATGGGCCGGGCCTCTCTTGTGCCCCAGAGGGAACCCTCGATTGAGTGAAGGACTCTTATTTCGACCGTTCAGGCAGTTGGGGTTTGGTATCTGGGATGATGAAAGATTGGTTGCAATGGAAATGCTTGATGATCCTGAAAACAAGCGACCGAGAAGATTTCATGTTTGGTGTCAGAATCAAGTCTTTACATGGACAAGCATCTTGAGCCCAGAACAGAAGGAAGAATTACGAGTGCATCAAGAGGCAATGCGATTACGGGAGGAGCATGCATTCGGAGAGTTGATTGTCACAAGCAATTAGGTACCAATTTGACAACTGGGTATCAGGACATTACGCGTCTATATCGTGCTCCTAACTGTTACTCACCAATACTAAAGACTCGAACGTGTTTTAGTCTGTTCGTACTCGGGTAAGAGCGGCTTGGCAACTGCCTGGATGATAAACAGAGGACGGGATTACCAAAAATCCGGACAAAGGACTCAATTAGCGACCCTCAATTTGCATCTCATGTCCATGAACTCATTCAGGCGCCATCTTTGATACATAGTTTCAGCTACAACTCTTCTTGTCATACCTATTCATCCTAGCCTATAGTTTGTCAAGCATCATTTATTCAGTTTGCCTAATACCTTCGGAAGCCAACTCTTTGACTACCTCTCCTGCCATGACCGTCTTCAATGTTGATGAAGAGGATAACATTGCCCGCATGAGGCGCGGATCTCTTTACTACTCCTTCACACCTCGGTTGGTTGCCGCCCACAAACGCTGCCAGCGTGCAGTCAGTCGTCTCAATTCAGCTCAAGACCCAACTCGTCGACAGTGGCAGAGTTTTGGCGAGAGTAGGTCAATCTTTGACACCAAGTTCAGCTCGTAATGCTAACATATACCTAGAATCACCAATAATCAACGTCCTTTGCCTCCACCCGCAGCCACTGAAGATGAGGAGGATGCCGTGCTCCACGAGTACCCATGGATTGTGAGGCCCATCAACATCGATTACTGTACCAATATCAAGGTTGGAAACAACGTCTTCATCAACTTTAACTGTACATTTCTCGATACTTGCATCGTCACTATCGGCTCTCGCACCTTGATCGGGCCCAACGTTTCCTCCTCCAGCGGAACGCATCCTCTAGATCCCGAGTTATGCAACGGCACTAACAGCCCAGAAATGGACGCTCCCATAACTATTGATTAAGATTGTTGGATTGCTGGCAACGTTACCATTCTACCTGGAATAACCATCGGTGATGGCTCTACGGTAGGCGCGAGAAGTGTGGTCGCCAAAGTAGGTGATAATGTGTTTCCTATTCCATGTACTGCGGTAATTAATGCCTCTCAGGGCGTACCTCCACACCATGTTGTTGCTGGAAATCCCGCTAAAATTCCTGGTAAACTCGAGCGGAACCCGAAGGGTGAGCAAGGCATACAGGGCAAGGTGTTGGACATCTAACTCATAGGGACAGTCCTGGGCCCCTAGACTTGGATGCAGGCACATCATACTTTTATCCATGGATAATACCATAAAGCTTTTAGGGTTATATTCTTCTTTAGACTTGAAACAAGCTATTGAACCCTCATCCAGGTTTCTCTCAGCGTAGACTCACACGTCGTTATAGTCAACGTCTCGATCTGGCCATCTACCAAACTCGCTCAAGACGCTGACAAGACTCCCATTTCTACAGCCCCAGTAATACTTTATAAAATTGTGCATCATTGAGAAGCGCCCCGCTCGTCCACAACTTGCCACCCATTGCTCAGCGCTTCTTGACCCAGTTGGTCTCTGGTGCTTGCTGGTGGAGGGTATCAAGTACTGCTAGTGGACCAGCCGCAGTCTTGCCTCTGAGAATACTAACCATGAGAGGAACTTGAACGCCACCGCATATAGTAAGAAAGACAGAGAAGCCGTCCCAGGTTTGGCGCACAAAAGCAAGTTAGGTCTCATCGAGGACATAAGCAGCAGGGTAAGCCCCGACAAGAGCAAAATCCAAAGGTGGGCAGGTTTCGAATGAGTCCTTCAACATGAGTGAACTCACAAGATCAATCGAGATTGGAGAAGAACCACATACCATAGCGACAAGGCTGATACCAGAAGCCAATCTGCTGGGAGAAGCAGTGCCGTTCTTGGAGACCCAATGAAACTGCATGTCGAGTGTTTGTGACTTGAAATCTTTGGGGACAACCCCTTCCAGACTTTTCGCATAAAAGCTCTTAGAAATTGGATGCAAGAAGTCAATGGAAACAGCTTCGAGAACTTCTGTCTCACTATATGATATTAATGTCTTTTGTTAGGCGAATGATTCTTGAGACTGCAGTGTTTACCTATTCATCAGGATGACACCGAGGTGGATACGTCTGTTAGGGTTCGCAAGATCCAGTGGTGCGGCCATGTCGTTTGTTTATGAAATGAAGAGACGGTCTTTGGTGAGTTGGTATGATGCGATCAATACAATTTCTAGAGTCTTTTCATCTTTTATAGATGTGCCCAGCATCAAAGCCCGTGGCATATCGGCACATCGGTATATCGGTAAAACTACAAGAACAACAACGTTGTAAGGGTCCCTGACTATTGGATCATTATGGTTATGGTTCTTATCAAGCTATGATCAATTCTTCTCTAAAATGTCTTATCATTAGCCAGCGAAGGGCATGGCTGTATAATACGTCCTCCACCTCCGAGTGCCATCGGGTCCTTGAGTACATCGCAATAGTTCCCAGTAATTCCTCCCAAATACCCTTAGTCTTCAGTATGCAAGAGTTCACCTGGAAATTTTTAAGTTACAACAGTCATTCTCAATTCTTCAAAGTCGTCGCCCCATGAACAGGCTGCTGACCCGACGTTAAACTACCCATGTCTTCCTATCGCAAACATTAACTAATACCGACTAGTTGAAAGAATAGTTAAACAATTAAAAAGGACAGCCCGTCTCACGATCGCAAGCGTTCCGTCCCTTGGGGCAAGGCTTGCCCTTCCTTGTACGAGTATCACAACAATCGGCATCCTGGATGGTCAGAACACGGTGATTTAAGAAGGGGGAGGAGGTTGGGCAAGGACTTACACATTCCTCAGGAGTGATACCAAACTTTGAACAGTAATTCTCCTTGTCTGCAGCGACGTTACAAGCACCTTGTCGGCTGCAGGCGTCGACATTGTTTTTTCCGCCCCAGCAGCAGTTTGGGTCAATGCTGCCAGCGATCATGCACTGAGTTGCACAAGTTAGCATTCTTCAGTAGAGTGCATAGAACAAGACTGTTCCAGTCGAAACATACAGTCGCATTAACCGATGTGGCGGCAATGATAGCCATGAGAATAGCGTTGAACTGCATATTGAAGTGGCGTTTTGTTGGTTGATGGATGTTGGTTCAAAGTTTGAAGGTAATTATAAGTGAACAATGGAGATGTGATGGTTGCGAATGAGATATATGAGATGTTTTTCCCTCACGATATCAAAGGACAGTCGTCCGCTCTTATAGTTGTTTTGCAGCAGAGTCTCGGAGACCTGCTCCGATATCAACGACTGATCGCAGCTTTCTGTTTCTCCGTTCCCCTACAATTCGAGTGGGCTTTCATAATCGTCCCTCAATTTCCTCCTGACTAGTCTTCATGAGGCCCTGATCAGCTTGTGAAGTTGTCATACGAGCTGATTTTACTGCTATAGAGTTCAACCCTTGCGGCTGTCCTGTAACGAGTAATGAACCCTGACTATACGGAGTAACTGGTCAGCAAACGTAGTACCTACTTGGTCCTGCATTATTGCATGGATTATGAAGCTGACGTGGCTGATCTATTCGCGTCT
This sequence comes from Fusarium buharicum, assembly GCA_014822075.1. Taxonomy (NCBI): domain Eukaryota; kingdom Fungi; phylum Ascomycota; class Sordariomycetes; order Hypocreales; family Nectriaceae; genus Fusarium; species Fusarium buharicum. The sequence continues at coordinate 5,220 of JAATHB010000061.1, forward strand.
CGGCTTATGGTAGAATCGGGCGAATATCCTGTTATTGTGATAAATCAAGGTTCTTCCTTTTCTAGCTATGCAACTTAATCCTGGAGCCAATATTATTCCATGCGTTTTATTTTCACATCGTCTCGCCTTATAAAACATAACCCTGGTTAAACTAGAGGCATAAGGGAGAAGATCTTCTCCTATTTGTGATGCTGAAACCCAGGGCGAGTTATGTGAGTAAAATAGTCTGAACTCTAACAGCACAGACCGGCCATTCCCAGGTTGAGCTTTTAAACTTTATCAAGGATCATAACATGTGAGCCTTGGTGCTAGGAATCTGGATAATAATATCCTGGCTGCAAATAGAGTGACAGAGATAGTTAAGAGGATTCTTTAACTAGTATTTCTATATAGAATCTAGCTGTTTAGTTAAATGCTTTAGAGGGTTATATATTAAAGTCAAATCTGGATATTCCCGTCTCTAGTATAAACATACATAGGTAGATAGATTAATCCAAAAGCAGGTAAGTAGCGGATATATACGGCAATTAGAACAGTAATATTCGCTTAAAATTGCAAAGAAAGTTTCGGCGTATACCAAAAGTTTATTGTGATCAACTTAACAACCACCTTAACCTTAAACTCTATTCTAGCTCACGTCATGTCGTCTTAATTCCCACCAATTATGAAGAGCCCGGCGGTAACCGCAGTCGTATAACTGAAGCTGGGCCGCAGGGATTCAAACTATCGGACGAACGTATAGTCACAGATCAGCAAACAGCACTTTACATTTCTGGCAGGTGTCTATTTCTTTCGGCATTGATCTTCAGAAACGAGTAATCAACCATGTAGAATTGACATCATAGAAGTCCAATGACAGATGTCAAAGACCACTCGTTCTTTAAACGGTCACGATAGTATAGTATTTCCTTACGTTATCTACTTACTGACCAGCATTAGGGCCTCAATACGACTGAAATCCGTAACACCGAGGACCCAAAAATAATTTCCTATGCAGTTGTGTATTCTACTTAATGATACGATACAATCTGTTTTGACTGGCATAACCCCTGGAGGCTCTTGGCATCCCACTCTAGGAGCAGAGTGCATGTGATAGTCTGTGTCACCGGGATAGTTGCTTTACTATGTTGAAACTGTGCAAGAATACCTCGAACCATTACGACGATCAGGATTGTTGACCTGCCATTTTCAATCGAAAGGATTATGCGGCGACACGAACTGCCGAAAATGTTGAAGACGGATTGATTCATCCCCTTGAGATGCTAGGCTATATAAAAAGGGTCAGCTGCCATTACAAACGACGAGACAATTCAAGTCAACGCATCTACATCAATCTCTAGTACATCCCATCGACCATCTTATCAATACTTACTTACTCATCTTCTCTCAACAACATGAAGTCCTCCTTGTTTATCGCTGGTATCGCCTCTCTTATGATGGGATTAGCTGGTGCCAGTCCAGTCGAGATCGAAGGCCGGCAGGAAAAAGCCCCCGGTGTTGGCGATAAGAGCGCTGCTGTAAGACACTTGCTTTCTACTATACTAGATTTCATGAAATCAGAGATGCTAACTAAGATATTCGCATAGTGCGATGGAAAGATGGACTGCTGCTATTCGTCTGAAGCAGCCTGCTTTAGACAGCTGGGCTTCGGACCAGGCAACATCTACTGTCCCCTTCACAAGTACTGTGCTACGGACTACAATATCCCTCGCAGCCAATGTGTAAGGAGCCTCACTCCGGTTACATGAACTGTTTCAATTTTGCTAACATTACTTCTGATTAGAACGCCGACTGTTGCTCCATCTCCACTGGTTGGGGTCGTGGATGCCCTGGAAAATAAGTTGAGACTTGTGTTTCTGTTTCGAAGGTCCTGATCTCCTTCAATCACTTAGGATGTGTTTCAATTTTCGCTTTGCCCAAATCTTTACGAACGTCACGTATAACTTGAGAGAATCGTTGACCTAATCTGTATATAACGGGTTCCTGTGCTGCTGGTCTGTTTCTCTCAGGTGGTTAATACTGTCGTAAAGACTTATAACTATCAATATACACTCTATCTAACTTTGTACACCTCTCAAAGTACACTCTATTGTCTTAACTCTGCCAGGCTTGTATAAGGTACTTGCTTGTGATAACTATAGTTAAATCCAGTCTGCCCTTAAGTACCTACCTTAGAAAATGCCAGAAGTAGATAGGCAAAGTATCTTCCTTGTTTAATTAACTGCGCCATCACAATTACTAGCCACAAGTGAATTTGTCGGAATTCACCGACTTGAACCATTTTCAAGCTACCCTGTTGCAGGCTGCCTTTCTAGCTACCTAAGTAACCTTCATCGGAAGATTTTACGTTCGATTCCCACTAAAAGCAATTCCTTTTGCCTTTTATATTTCACCTGTCTATTGTAAAGCGTCCCCCTTTAGACACTTCACAGATTAAATGGCCCTAACGCTCTATTAAAATATATATTCATACCTTGTAGTGTGTCGTTGTTTTCCCCCCCTTACTGTGGCGAGGGTACTGTACTTTGGTTGCTTAGGTCGGTCGCCTGTGCTAAGTGTGAAGTGAGTATGGCTTAAGCACAGCATGAGGCAAACCTGAGCTACGACCTACAAAGCGACGATGTGCTTTCGTCGATATTCTCTTTCTAAAATAATTTGCGTCTAATCGGAGATCTTCAAGAATGGCCAGGCCCTGGTAGACTACGGCGAAGTGCGAGTAAGGCGAGTCATGTACCCTGGCGAGTTTAACCCAGAACGTTGGACAACTGGCAAGGAAAACAGGGCCCCTCATTACGGCATCTATCACGGCTTTTAGCTCTACTATGGCAGAGAATGGGTTTTCCTATCTGGATATCGTCCACTGCAATACCGCCCTGATCCATATTTAACCCAATCCGTACAAGGTTGGGTTAAAGGTGCAATCTGAGGCGTAGTCCAAGGCGAGAAGCACGGTTTGAGTCGGCGAAGATGAAGCGAGACTCTATTAACTATGACTTGCAGAAGAAGGCTTGAGCTGTGGGCCTCAAGTGTAAAGAGCCTTCCTTGTACTGTTTTGCCCTGTCTTGTTTAATTGCGGCCAAGACTCGTTTCACTTGTTGGTTTTTCGCTATTCATCTGGTCTTTGCTTCTGTGAATCTGCCTCATCTGCGAAAAAGGGACGCGTAGTATCTTGGCAAATTAACCCAGGCCCAGGGTGGCCCAGGTTCATTTTTTCACCTCAAAGCCTGAGTTGAAACGGGTTTAGACAAGCTTGGACAGCGAACCCTTGTTGAGAAAAGCTACTTGGTCTGTTTCAAATATATAAATTCACGAACGAGTCAGGCCCACAGAGGCTCTTGTTTCCTTGTTTGGCGTCTGAGCCGTTACCAAACTGGCCCACAGCCAATAAAAGACACGACAAGACGCATTACTACGCATATAGATTTCCGTCGATAGAAAAATCTCAAACAATCTGAAGCATTCCGCCGATAGAAGAATCTCAAACAATCTGAAGCATTCCGCCGATGTGGATAGATAGATCCATCGAGAATGAAACAGAGGAATGGGATATATCGTCCTTCTAGAATTAAGCCACCAATGCAACGTTTGATGTTAGAAAACGGACCCGAAAGCTCGGATCCAGATTGCCGTGTCGAGAAAACCTCTAGCATTTATATAATGTGCAGCCAACATCTCCTCGAGATAATAGCATCAAGTTCTTTCTAGCTTGGTCCATCTCTATCTTTCCTTTCTTTTTTCTCTTCACTTTTCTTCGCAGGCACTGGTTGCCGTCGTTATTCATTCGTTTCTTTATACTTTTTTGATACACATTCTTTTGTTCCACACGATCACTATCTTTGAGACGAAAAACACAAGTCATATACACATCTGAGACAAACAATATGCGTGCCACAACACTCTTTTCCTCGGCGGCGCTGCTGCTCGCTGGATTGGCCCAGGCCGCGTCAGTTTCTTATACCGACCCCAACACAGAGATCACTTTCCAGCAATGGAGCGACCCTAGAAGCAACTTGACTTTTGGTATTGCTCTACCTACCAACCCCTCTTCCGACTTTATCGGACAGATCATTGCTCCCATCTCAGAGGGTTATGCCTCAGTAGGAATGGGTGCCTCTATGGCCAACAAGCTGCTCATCGTGGCTTGGCCCAACGACGGCAAGATTGTCACTTCAGCCAGAGTAGCCTCGGGCTACACTGACCCTGATGTTGTCGACGATGTTGTTATCAAGCCCATTGAGAAGGGTATCACTGTTGGTGCCAAGTCCTTCACCTACACTTTCCTTTGCGAGGGCTGCATCAAGACCGACGGAACAACCTTCAGGGCTTCCGATGCCAACGGAGTCTTCAACTTCGCCCTCAGCACCAGCGCCCTTAACGACCCTGCTGATCCCGCATGCCCCCTCAACTTCCATGGTGCTGGCTTCGGTGGCTTCTCTTTGGATACCTCTGCTGCTCAGTCCGCCAGCTTCAGCACCTGGGCCAAGCTTGCTTCCGAGGCCTCCGCTGGCTCCGAGTCCGGCTCTGGGGGTGCCGTTGGCGGATCTCCTACCAACTTCACCACTATTGAGTCTAACGCGACCTACGACTACATCATCGTTGGTGCTGGTGCTGCTGGTCTCGTTGTCGCTGAGCGTCTGGCTGAGACCAAGAAGTCCGTCCTCCTTATTGAGCAGGGCAAGGAATCACTGTACTCTACCGGTGGCAAGTCTACTATGGACTGGAACGACACCACTACTCAGTACGATGTTCCTGGAATGGCCTACCACCTCACCACTGCCAAGGACACCTCGGGATACTGCTCTGATACAGCCGGCATGGCTGGCTGCATTCTTGGCGGTGGTACCACTATCAACGCCTTGATGTACGTCCGTCCCCAGCCCGCTGACTTCGACGACAAGTGGCCTGCTGGCTGGAAGTGGGAGGACGTCCAAGGAGCCGCTGAAAAGCTCTATGAGCGCACTCCTGGTACTACAAACCCGACCGCTGACGGCAAGCGGGTCGATCAGGGATCTTATGATGTCCTCAGCAAGTGGTTCTCTGGCAATGGCTTCACTTCAGTTGATGCTATTGAGGAGCCTGGCAAGAAGAAGGCCGTCTTTACTCATCCTCCTTGGATGGTAAGTAACAAAGAACACACTCTCTCTTTGATCCGTCGTACTAACTTGGCCCTAGATCAACAACGGCCTCCGCGCTGGTCCCGTCCGCGACTATTTGCCCCTTGCTCAGCAGTTCCCCAACTTCAAGCTCCAGCTCAACACCAAGGTTCTCCGCGTCATTCGCGATGGAGAGACCGCCACCGGTATTGAGGTTCAGTCAGGTCCTGCTACCCGTCAGGTTATCAAGGTCAAGACCAACGGTGCTGTCATCCTCGCTGCTGGTGCTCTCGCTACCCCCCGACTTCTCGTCAACTCTGGTATTGGCCCTACTGAGCAGATCCAGGGCGTCTCCAACGGCAGCCAGCGCATCACCCTTCCTTCCAAGGATCAGTGGATCAATCTCCCTGTTGGCGAGCACCTCCTCGACCACCCCGTCTTTGACGTCAAGCTCAAGACCAAGCAGCCTCTCCCCGCTCTGCCTGATACCGCCTTCACCGACCCTAGCCAGACCAACATTGACCTTTACGCTCAAGGTTCTGGTCTCATGGCCCAGTCTGGCCAGCGCTTCATCTTCTGGGACGCTGTCAAGGGCTCTGATGGCATTGAGCGATACTTCCAGGGTACTTGCACTTCTGCTGGCGATGACACCGTTAAGCTCAAGGTCTACCTCACTCACGGTGCTACTTCCAAGGGTTCTTTGAAGGTGGATAGTACTGGCTCTACCAAGCTTGTCACCGAGCCTCACATGAACACCGCGGGCGATAAGGAGGCCGCTCAGGCCTTCATGAAGCAGATCATCTCGTATGCTTCCAAGCCCAACAGCACTCTCTCCATTGCAAGTAACGTCACCGCCGAGAGCCTGACTTCGGTCTTCAAGAGTGGTTCTCACTACGTCGGTACTGCCCGCATGGGTGCTGAGAACGACGGTTCCAGCGTTGTCGATACTGATGCCAAGGTCTGGGGCACTCAGAACCTGTTCGTCGTGGATGCCTCTATCCACCCTGACCTACCTACCGGTAACACCCAGACCATTGTCATGATTGCTGCCGAGCACGCCGTGACCAAGATTATTGGTAACTCAAACGGTGTTGTCAGCCCTGTGACTCCCACCAACGGCACTGCTGTCGCTCCCATTGCCGCTCCTGTCAACACTCCTGCTTCTAAGCCCTCGCGCAGGTGCAAGACCAGGAGGTCTTTCAGACAGCGCCGCCACTACTAGATGTGTAGGTGTGTAGGGAAAGAGGACAGCCCATAGAAGGATGAGGTTAGGGAAGATCTCATCAGTATATACAATTTACTTGAATGTCTTGAAGTCGCTCTTCAGATGGACCGATGCCGCAAGGCTCAATAATAGAACCGCTTTTAATAGAAAGAAATTAGTTTAAAAAAAATCCTTGTCTCATTGTCTTGTCTTGCCTTGTCTTGTGAATCTTGTCTCAGGGTATCTGCCAAAAAGAACGAGGTAGATGAAGGCCTTTACGATCAAGCACGTCCGTGAGCCTGCACGACGAGGCTTCTCGCACGACTTTCTCTAGTGATGATGGCCAAAGGGGGAAAAAAACGAAAGGGGAAAAAAACCCATTGAATAGGCAAAAGGGACTGATGAGACTGGGACTCGAACCCAGGAGGATTGCTCCATCAGGAATTGTAGGTGTTAAGGTAACCTTAACCTGACGCCATAACCAACTCGGCCATCTCACCAACAGCTGCTTGTGACGGATGCGCCAAAAGTTTGCATTTTTGACGAACAGCCTTCACGCTGTGAAAGTTCATCGAGGTCACATTATACCTACTTATTTAGAGGAGTGAACTTCAACGAGGCTATGCAATGGTCCTACAAGATTAAGCGACATGAAGTATGAATTGGAACGTTTGGCGGCGATGTCGTGTTTCTCAATCTCACCTGTTTCAGCACCATTCACCTTGTAGTGCTATGACTTTATTCGCGAAGGCAAGCAGTGTCTTGTCGACAAGATCCTTCTGCTGTAGCTGAGCTAGTTTGAGTATCACAGCAGATTGTTAGAAACCCGTACAGACTCGGACTTGTCCTGCGCAGACAATGCGAAAGTGAGCCACAGGAACCACTCATTAGTATAACGACTGTAGCTTATGGTCAGGATTCAACGCTGCCAAGGGAGAAGCCGAGTCAGTTCCTATTTAACTACGATGCACAGCTAATAGCATGTAGCTAATATCTAAAGCGTATTGATCACAAGACTAGTCTGGTCAATGGTTGGTTCCATTCGACTACATCTTACAGTTGTTGCCGGTATAAGCCATAAACATCAACTTCTCATATGTGAGCCTGCGAAACTACGGATCGTCGCTCCCAGACAGTCCGAGCTCCGTGCCACGACTAAATCAGGGCTATGGCCTACCTGCATGCGGATATTAAGGCATCCTGCACTACTCACCGTTGCGGCTAGAGGTGCATTGGGAGGGGCATATGCCGGCATGAGTGTTTATGCAGGAACACTTTACAGGGGTTTGGACTCTCAAGACTCTTTTTCAGCATTCAAGAAGCTCAAAACTGACATGATCATCGGGGGGTTCGATCGATAGAACTGCCCCATCTTCTGTCTAGTCCCACACGACCTGCAGACGCTTCTTTGAGGCACAGTTTCCTTGGGCCTGTAGAGTAATCCGGAAGGTAGGCATGTCTAGGGCTGCAGGTCACCTTGAATGAAAGTCTCACGGTATATGTGGGTAGTTGATGAACCTTTGAAGGCCAAGTTGACAGCACAGGACCCATGAAGCTGTCCTGATTGTACAGCTTTTCTGTCTGGCAAAGACGATGCATCATGATTTCTTTCACTGTAAGTTATCCCTCCCCCAGTCTCAGCACCAGATTGCTCGTCTTAGTTTCTGGTATTGACTCATCTGTAGAAGCTCTTGGGCGCCGCTGTTTATGCCGAGGACAATGTCAAGCCTGAGGCCTGCCAATACCGGATCACTTAGGATGGGTTGCAGGAACTGATACACATTGAGAATACCCGAAGACAAAGGAATACAAACAGCTTTATGGAAAGGCAAATGCCATTACATCTGGCTTGTGCTGCCTGCATCGGCCGTGATACTGGGTGATGTGTAGGCTAGTGCGGACCCTGTGCCGCTGTGGATGCCTCTATCAGGCCAAACCTACACAGTTTATCCATACCAGCTCGCAATTGACGATCAATACAGTTTATAGGTATTGTTGCTGAGCCTCGACTGTTCACAGTCGTGATCTAACGCAACAATTGACATGACAAGTTTACCAGTGGAGATTCTGCCGAACATAACCGCCAATAACCCCGATATCGCTGTCTCACTGACGCCATAGAAGGACCCATAAATGCGCGGTTTATTTATCAGATCTTTTTTTTGTTTATCAGATCCTCTAGAAACTTGCCTAGCTTGATCATACACTGCGTGTCATGCTGCGCTGTCTTACTCGCGCCCGCCCATCACTATCGCTATTGCTATCACCTTCACCACCACTACGCAGCCTCATTCACGTCCCCAAAAGGACTGTCGCAAAAATGGCTACTGATCACGGTCTCGGATGTGCCCGTCTGCCTAATACTCTTGAATGGCTTGCAAAGACAAAGCGAGGAGACTACCTTGTTCAAGTAGCATGGCCTTTGTTTTGGGGTGAAGATCGTGTTGCGGGCGAAAATGAGAATGTCAACATGGTGTAAGTAAAGAATGTGGCTTCTTCAGATGAATGCACCAGCATCTAATCACCACACAGATATCTCGTCGACGGCAATGCCTATTTCTTCACAGCTGTTGATGTCACTCGACGCCTGGAATATCTGGGCAGCACAAGAACAATCGTCGTAGGTATCGGCTATCCTCCTGGAAAATACGTCTACGATTTCCGTAGAGGTCCGGATCTCACACCACCGGCCGATGAGTATGAGATGCCGCTCAACAGATACGGCAAGCCTCGTACCGACATCTCTTTTGGCGAAGCAAATGAGTTCCTTGATTGGATCAAGGCCGACGTGATGCCCTACGTCGAGAATGAGCTCTTCCCCAAGGCTAATCTTCACACCGGTCGCAAAGCCCTCTTCGGCCACTCATACGGCGGCATCTTCACCCTCAACACCATGTTCAGTGAGCCAGATCTCTTTGACACTTATATCGCTGCCAGTCCCATCATTTGGTGGAATAAGGATTTCCTCATCCGTGAGAGAGAAACTCCATTTGTCGCGCGCGAAAAGCCCTGCGACCCAGCAAAGTCGCTGATCCTGACCTGGGGCACCGGGAAGCAGGACTTGACAAGGAGGCCCGACGAGGATGATGAGCAATGGAGCAGGAGACAAAATTGTGCCGAGGACGATAGAATGGGGGATTACGTCAAGAGACTGGCGACGCGGTTGCAGAAGTGTCCAAGTTTCAAGACTGTCTGGACGCGCGAGTTTGACGACGAGGATCATGGGAGTGCAGCAGTGACGGGCCTTCAGCAGGGCCTCATGCAGTTCATTTCTGGCAGAGTATAATATGTTAGACAAAAGCAAATAGATTTGATAGACAGCATTTCCAGCCCGCGCTGGTACGATGCTTCTAGGTGAGGGATTGCAATATACTTGCCGGTGTGTTTGAAGCGGAAGATAACCTGGGCGCATCGCAGAAGCTTGGTGATTTCGGTTATTCTAGTTCGTTTAATCGACAAAAGTGTTACTTGAACACATCCTTGCAAAGTTCCTCTACTCAATAGCGACGTATTGTCCCTCTACAGCCACGACAGAGCATACCAAGATTAGTGCCCACGCTCCAATACGCTGATGGCTTGGTGATCAGTCTACGAACATGCGCATTACACATAAGCATACTGAAACGGTCAAGAAATTAATGCGATCATTGGTATTCAATATATTGAAGTCGGACATGGCTAAACATGGCAAGGCATGCAATGCCATCTTCTCGGAGCCACCAGTGCCCCCGCCGTTTTATTAGGGTTGCCTCTCGAATGGCATATAACATAGAACAACATCTTTCCTCCATCAGCGTTCCCCTTGCGACAACTCCATGTGAAACACAAGGAGCTTCTGATGAGGCATGGCCAAAGGCCTTTAAAAGACCGTACCCTTGGTCTGCTGGATCTTCCTGAGATCGTAGTTCTTGATCAAGAACAGCGAAGCAAGGGCGATGGCCATGATGCCAGTTCCAGCACCAAGCATTCTAGCCTGACCATAGCCATAGGCTCTCTGGATAGCGAGACGCTCAGGAGTTCCGGGCTCGTAAGCCAACTGGAAGTCAAGGCTCTCGTAAATGTTGGCGAGATCAGCTTGGCCATCCGCAGGGAAATACTCGGCAAGCTTTTCGTAGAAGGTATTAGTCCAGATAGTGGCAGAGATGGTACCACCAACAGCAGCGCCAATGTTTCCGGTAACGCTCAGAGTAGCCAGAGCGGTAGCGACATACTGATGCTCAACAGCAGCGAGGATACCGACCTGCATGCAGAGAATAAAGGTGGCTCCAGCAATAGAGATGAAGACCTCACACATGATAAGGTAGCCAATAGACTGACCAGGCTGTCTGAAATGGATCATAAGACCCTGAGCAAAGATGTACAGAGGAATACCGATGACCAAGATCCACTTGAAGCGACCGGTTCTGCGCATAGCATAACCGACGATGAACAGTAGAACACCAGAGACAATCTCAAAGGTGTTGCTAACGTATCCGGCTTCGGAGGGAGCAAGGTTGTTAACAACCTGGAGGAAAGAGGTGAAGTAGCTATTCCAGCAGTAATAGGCGATCATATAGATAAAGTCCAGAAGACAAACGCCAATGACGGTTCGGCTGGTTAGGAGCTCGAATCGCAGGAATGGCTTAGGAGCGACAAAACGCTCATAAGCGCCAAAGATGATCAAGAGAACAACGCCAAGAACGATCATGGCAATGATATAAGGGGTCTCCCATCCATTGGGCGCAGTGCTGGCAATGGAGAATGGTAGAAGGAAGATAACGAGGCCAGCAGCGAACAAGAAGGCACCGGCAGCTGTTGGTTGACAATTAGTACGCTTTACTTCAATAACAAGAGGCTTGACTCACCATCAAACTCAATAAGACCCCACTTTATGTTCTCGAACAAGGTCCTGTTGCTGGGCTCGCGGACGAGGAGACCCTGCTTCTTGGCCTTCTGGAGGTTGAACCTCAAGAGGCCGTACAAGGGGAGAGCAACGACGGGTAGGACAATAGCAAAGGTACCAAAGCCCCATCGCCACTGGTCACCGTTGAGGAGGAAGGCCTCGGCAGACTTGGGACCAGCGAAAGCGGTGATCATGTAAGGTGAAGAGGTAAAGGCATATGCCAGACCTCGGTTCTTGAGCTGTGTCGAATCGGCCGTGATAACGTCGATACTGTAGGTAAGACCAGACCATCCAACCTGCCAGAAGACCTGCAAGAGATTAGCGTTTGTTCATTGTCGCGTGGTCTAGATTGTAGCTTACATAGGCGGCACAGTAGGTAGGCAGGTTGTGGCTACCAGCCATCATAGCCATACCAATAGTTGCGAAAACGACCATGAGGAGGAAGCCCTCAGCACGGCCCCAAAGATCGAGAATCTTGGACAAGGGGATGTAAACGGCAGCAGTCATGCAGCTGGCAACAACGCTGATGACGGGGATAAGAGAGTGAGATTCCCATTCACTGCTGGCGTAGGGAACCAGAGTGTAGTTGATCTGACTCTGAAAGCCATTGGTGAGGTAGATCAACCACATGCTACGTGGGAGTCAGTCCATCGGCCTTCAACATGGTTATCTTTAGGAACAAACATACAAAATAAAGACGGAGATCAGTGCAGGCTTGCCCCAGGCCAGAGTAGTGGCCTCGACAGTCTTGACACCATGCTGCGCAGTCTCATCGACAGCTTTGCTGTCAGTATCATCAGGAAAGACACCGGCCTCCTGGTCCTTTTCGTTGACATTGGCAGTAACAGTTACGGGCTGCTCAGCAGCAGCACCCTCGTTGCCCTTGCGCCCGAGGGTGAGGTGGATCTTGTCGAGAACGCCCATTGTGAGCTTGTCTCGAAGGTTGAAGCTTGGGGGAAGACAAGGAGGGAGAGATTGCTCGGGTAATAGGCGAGGGAAGCAAAGGTTATAGACAAAAAAACAGGAGTCTTTTGACTCCAGATTAAATGGACCAGGTCCAGGTTAGACTACTCAAATCATTAGACCCATCAGATAAGATCCCATCGCTCAGGTGGCCAAAACCCATTTTCCTTGTCGACCGAGTTCGGCTACGGTTTAGGGAGTTCCTTTGCAGAAAGCTGAACCAACACATGAGAGCTAGAAAAGACAACAGCTCAAGATTGGAACTAAGGGTCCGATGCCTGCAGCCACCTCGTCTTAGTACAGGCCTAGAACGCCGAGTAGCCGAGCTGTGAGTGGGGTGGTGATGGGTGACCATCTCATAAGATTGATCAAGCAGAATTTTATTATCTAATCTGATGGATTAGATCGGAAGAGGCTTGTCGTGTTATTTTCGCTTGGATCAAGCATGTGGAATGACTCTTTTTGTTACGTATTGAGTAGTAGATGGTGATTCAATGGTGATGATGCCTCTGATCTGAGTTGAAGCTAAAGATCCAGATCAACAAGGATCAAGTCGTGGTTTCATTCGGCCTCACTCTCTCCCTCTAACCTCCACTTTTACGGGCCTCTGTCTCGACATTTTACGCAAAGATTTTCGGTTTCCCTCATCTCTTTCTTCTTCTCCATGGCTTTCTCTGGCGTGGGGTTTTTGCGTGGGATTTCTGCGTGATCTCAGTACCACAAAGACAAGGGTTCATTTTGATCAGGCGCTTCATTCAACCAACGTCTCGGAATAAGACGTTACTGTCACCAAAGAACCCTGCATAGTGCTGCCGAGGTTCCGCCCTTGGCGCACTAATTGCCTGCATTATTCCCAATAACCGCTCCTTGGCAGGCAGAGCTCCCTGTGACTGGCAGATTGCTCCTCGGCCGTAGCCCTACAGACCATGCCTCTTTGTAGGAAAGACCGCATAACGAGGCTTGATTCTGGGCTCATATTTAGCGGACGATACGCCGCAAAGGGTCAAGTCTCCAGGGGTTGACCTCTCAGCCGCTTGAGCCGTCACTCCACCAGATTTGTAATGAGACGACCCATCGCCAGACCCTGAGGCTATTCTTACCCTTGGCTAACCTTGGGCACAAACAAGAGATGGCCCGACCACGATGAATGCAGCTTAAACAAGCTTAACAAGCTTAACTGGCGGCTGCAGGCGGCGTGATCCTCATTCAGCTCTCGCGCGCCACCAACACCAATTCGTAGACGTGCAAAGGACACGAAAAGCCGTATCAAGAACATGACCCACGTTAGATCCATAATACGAGCGGCCAGTTCTCGACTTTTCCGACGAGCCAGGGATTTGAACGACAGAGCCAACCAACGTTCATTCAGGCCTCCGACCTGGATCGGACGTCAACTTACAGAGTAATGATGTTCGTGGAGGACGGAAAGTCGGAACACCATGTGGCAAGATCAACGAGTAGGTCAATGAAGTTGATCGAGAACAAGAGATCTACAGCGCTACCAATGTCAGAAAGTGACTTGGCAACGTGCAAAGGATTCCGATCGGTAACAGATCGTTCTCTTGTCTTGGCATTGGCCTGAGTGTTGGTTGGTTGGTTGGTTAGTGTTTGTCTTTGACTCTTCAATGGATGTAGACTCTACGGCTCATGCTCACTATCGGCTGCCAAGAGGTTGTGGGAATGAATCAATACCGATTTTTATTGACTTGCATCATAAATGAGTCGCTAACATCAATTTACTTTTAACTGCAACTACCAAATACCCCAGGCTTAATTTTTGCCTCATTTTATTTACAGCTTGGGCTCAAAGCCAAAGGTAGTACCTGCAACACGCGGCTTACCCTGGTTGAAGGGACAGATCTGGAAGAAGCGCTCTCGCGAGATCTTGACCAGATTGGATCTCTTGTGAGGCAGATCCATCCACTTGTCCTGGTGCAGACCAAAGATCATCTCGTACTTGAGCACATTCTCGCTGGAAAGACGAGGCTCGCCAACGACGTTTTCAGTGCGATGATCGTCGAGGAACTCGTAGTGCATGACACTGGGCCACCAGGCCATGACACGATACTGGCCGCGGAACTTGTCGTTGCCCACAAGCGAGTGCCTGCCACGGTCAAAGTCGAGCGAGGCGTAGTGCTGGCCCATCTTGTCCTCCTTGGCCCAGTAAAGCTCAAAGTAGGCAAAGGGCGTGTCGTTGAAGAACCCGAGAACGGCAAATTGATGGGGGTCTTCGTCGATGTTCCTCAGGTAGGTTGTGTGCTCCTCAAGCGTGCCCGTCTCCATCCAGCCCGCCGCCACACGGGGGTCATTCTGCCACTTGTTGAACAGACCCAGGTGCTCGGGGTTCCGGTAGTCGAGCGCGACGAGGTTGAAGTGCTCGTCAAGCGACGGGATGTAGCGGCTGTAAATGCAGCTGCCGGGGGCGGGCTTGGGTGTCCTGCGTGGGTGACGGAGCAGGGTGGACTCGGAGGTAGGCGTCATCACGTACTCGAGATGAGGCACCACGTTGGCAGAGTTCCATGTAGGAAGCCAGATGGGCTGCTGACCTAGAGGAGAGGCGCACCCTTGCCAGAAAGTGCTGCGAAGGACGAGCACCTCGACGCCGGTGTCAGGTGCAGGTTGAGCTCCCTTGGGAGGCTTGGGCATGTCGATGGCAACCATGGACAGGACCAGAGCCTTGGCCAGCTCCTCAGAGCCAGAGCCCTCAAGGCGGAGTCGGAATTGCTCTACATCAAAAGTGTATGTGAAGAAGGTGTAAAGGAACATCCAGGTCTGGGCGAGTGTAGGCTGCTGCTTCTCCCAGCTCAAGGCCCAAACTGGGCTTCGTCGCGCCCGAGCATACTCCCGATTATCAGAATCGGGGATCTTATCAGATTCTGCAGGTGGGATCTTGGAGAAGACTAGATCATCACTGTGCAGAGCCTGGGGAAATGGCTTGCCCTCCTGCGTAGAGTCGTCCTTGCGCAGGCGGAATGACTGGGCGTTCTCAGCCGTACGCTCAAGAAAGTAGGTTGTGAGATAAGGCTGAGGCAGCCGAATCTTGATTGGCGACTTTTGCTGAAAGGGTTCTGAGGACATATTGGGCTGTTGGTTTGGACAATTGCTGGCTATCAAAACGACAGCTCGTTGGTGTTTTCTACGTAACCATATTTATTTATACCCCCGCGCCCAGCGACGGAACCGATCGCGGTATTCACAAGGGATTCGTCCAATCAGATTAGATAAGATGCTGCAAATCCCTTGCCGTTTACATTCGACACGGCGACACCCCGAAGTATGCCGACTTTGCAGTGGCTGGAAGAACAGAACGCGCGCACACACACAAGAGAGAGTGCCATCGATCCGCGCACGGGAGGGGAGTCTGTGTATTGCTGTAGAGCTAGAGAGCTTTGGAGGACTCTTCCGTGTTCAAGGCTCTTCAGACACCGACTTGTGCCGAACATCCGCTGTCCTTGCGACTTTGCAGGAGAGAAAAAGCAAAAGTTGAGTGGGTAAGGCTGGGATACTGGGATGGCAAGGATGGGACGCTAAGAAGGAACGCGGAGATTTAGAAACGAGGTAGCCAGGTAAGCTCAGCCGTTGTGGATAGTGTCTTGGCCCACATCACAGGTGGTTTTTTTTCGCGTCGTAATGGATGGAGAGTGCAAGCGTAGCAGCCAGGAGCCAGGCTTGCCAGGCAGCGTGTGTAGGTAAAGACCTACCCTAGTTTCACTCTTTTCAGGTGTCTAGCTTAAACTACTTGTCACAATAACTCGCCTTCGTCTTGGTAAACCTTCTTGATCATCGAATGAACCTTGGCGTAGAGGTTAACTATACGAGAATATGCTTTCAAGCTCGCGAATGGTGATATGCACGCCACAAGGTTTCGCTTCACCGTCCCGTGTCCGTCATTGACTTTAAATCAGATAAGATTAGACTGATTGAGTTTACGGACCGCGAGTACCTTGTGGCCGGCGGCTTGGAGAATGACGATGAGCGGCAGCAACGGCTTTTAGGGTAGTCCCTCAAGGACGAGCGATGTGACATAACACACACTACGACTAGACTAACAATCGACCACCCACAACGGCGGCGAGATGAGACGCACAGTCACAAACAGCTAAATTAAAGAATGAACAACGATGGAAGGCCTGACCAAGCAGTCGTGTCGACCAAAAGCTCTCCCAATCGGTTGCGAACAAGCGAGCGACAATGCGACAAGACATCCGCTGAAACGCGCCGCCATCTAAGCCTAGCAACGAAATCACAAGGTCGACTACGGAAATAACACGATGTTACAGAGTTTGATGAATAGGTATATCGCTGCACGTCAACTTTATGAATGTGCAGCATCTGGCCACTCCGATTGACGATGCACCATAAACGGGCGAGTGCGACATAGGTACTGTACCGGTCTCTCTCTAGTTGATGCTACAGTAGCAGTTTGTTGTGCTCCGTGAGTCAGGCTATGTAGTACCGGGAGTCTACCTTACTCGGCTGAACCTTGGGCCATTGATCTTTACTGTACCAACGCGTAGTACATTGCCAGCTTGGGGAATATCCTATGAGCATCGCCAGGCGTGAGCAACAAAACGCATCTACTATGTAGGCTCACAATGCAGCTCGCCCAACGTCCCCCGATAAGTCCGTCGCTCTCCAATTGTAAAGGCATAGATCGCTTGACTCTCAGCGACACCGCGTATATCGTGCGAGCGTGATTGTAGACCCTACCTACCCTGCTGTTGAGGCGGGATCCAAGCTGTGATCTTTGTGACGAGCCCCCACGACTCTGACCAAGTAGATGAGCTATTATTATGAAGGCTTGAACGTGTTTCGACGATTCGACAAGTCGCAGTCTCATGCTTTAGTGCTCGACCAAGCGCAATCGATCGATGACGGTCGTCACTCCACTCATGGGGGTTATAGCGCCTACAACCAGGAATCTTGATAGGATGGTATCGTAGGCTGGGGATTCAAGGCTTGTCTTTGAGGTCATTCCAAATAAGCCATCCATGGCGTATCATGCCCAATCGCTGGAAAGCAAGGCTGGACATATCCTTGAGAGCGTGGGAGCTCGGTGATAAGGCAAACAAAACGGAGGTATCCTTCAAGTGCCGGCTAACATGTGTCAGCCAAGACAAGCCACTAACTCTATGCATACGGAGGGAGGGAAAGGCACAAACAATTACCGCGAGACGCGAGGCAGTTCAATATGGTGCCTGGACCTGAATGGTGGGAGGGGAGTCGGGTATCGTCTCTGCGCTTCTCACTCGTTTTAGGGTATGTTTGTTGGAGGGGAAAACTGAAGCTATCTCGAGAGACTCGAGCTCAATTCTGGCTCACATTGTCCAACTCTGCTCGGCCCAAAGGAATTGCATTCATCACTCATGACCCTATAAGTTTTTGCCCAGTCTGTCAGTGGATATCACTTGGCACGATCAGCAAAGTGATTTGCAAATGCCGCCGCCACTTTTTCAGCATCACGCAGCTGGGCTGGTTATCAGATGTGATTGATTAGATTCTCAAATGGTCTGGTCCGTACGTCCACGCCAAGCTTGACCAGGGAAGCCATGCAGTCAATGGCTTGAGGGGGGCGTGCAGACTCGTGAAACAGGGTTCAATCGACCTGGCCATTCTGGAACTTCAACGCCGCGTCGGCTTGGGTCACATTGCACATTTTTTTTATCTGATCTCGAAGCCTCGAACAAGGAGACTGACCATTGAGCAACCTTGGTTCCATCAGATAAAGACTGTGGCAGGTACAAAGTCCCGATATCACACATAAACAAACATCCTTGGTCAAAATACGCATCCCGCCATCCTTCAGCGAGTTGACCAACATGACCCAACCCACGTTCAAGAGACAGCCACCGGAGCAAAACTATGGCGTCGTCTCATTCCCTGACAAACATGTTATGCTGGTCGTCTTCAATCGCCCTAGGGCGCTCAATGCCATGACCAGCGACGCAGAGTATGAGCTGGAAGCTCTCTGGGAGTGGTACGACAATGAGTCCTCACTGCGCTGTGCCATTGTCACGGGCGCTGGGCGTGCATTCTGCGCGGGCATGGACCTCAAAGAATGGAACCAGATCAACCAGCGCAAGAGGGACGGAGTGCCCGAGAAGCGACCCATGGACCCGCCTACGACGGGCTTTGGTGGCCTCTCACGGAGGAGTGGGAAAAAGCCCATCATTGCTGCAGTCAACGGCTTGGCCATGGGCGGTGGCTTCGAGATGATTGCCAACCTCGACCTCATTGTCGCTGCAAAGAGCGCAACCTTTGCCCTGCCCGAAGCCAAGATTGGCGTCGTGGCCAACGCCGGGTCTCTACCGAGGCTAGTCAGGACAATTGGCAGACCCCGGGCTACGGAAATGGCGCTGACAGGGAGGAGCATTAGCGCTCAAGAGGCTCACGAGTTTGGCATCCTCAACGCCATCGCCGACGACGCCGCGGTAGACTGCGACGTGCTAGAGCGTCCCGTGGTCAAGAAGGCGCTCGAGTATGCTTCGCTCATCGTCAACAACAGTCCTGATAGCGTCATTGTGTCCCGCGCAGGCGTCCTCGCTGGCTGGGAGCATGGTAGCGCCGAGAATGCGGTCCGTGTGCACCGGCAAACATGGGACGCGGCCATGGCTGATAGATACAACTTTCACGAGGGAGTGCAGGCGTTTGTGGAGAAGAGGGCCCCGAGATGGGTGGATAGTAAGCTATGATGGATGTTGTTGATGTCCTGTCCGTGAGGCATTTTTACTTCTCTGTTCATCCTCATGTACATACGAAGTACACGTGCTATTTTCTTATTTCTTTAAAGCCGAGCTACTAATTACGTGCTAAAATGAAGGCTTTTTCTCCTGCCTATTACCGTAAGACCCTGGGACCTTGCCGTTCATCTTGTGACGGCATGGTACCTACTCGCTACTATTCTTCGGGCTAAACTTGTGGTGTGTGGATGAACGAATGTTCGGGTTCACCAATCCTTGTCAATACCGATCAGATAATCAACTCTGGCTTTATCAATCACCCCACCATGAAAAAAAATCGCCTCTCGCCTCGGCTTCTTGAGGCGTTGAAGGCATCTACGTTTGACGCCGCTGCAAATCCGTCTACATCCACTACGTCATGAATCGACCCGCAAGAGTGTCGATTATTACTATTCTCCGTATAGGGTACCGAGAAAGGACAAAAAGAATCCCTGTTTCTTTTAGGTTGCAATGCTGCCACATGCCGTAGCGTGGTGGGGTTACTTATACAACGGCCCCGGAGTGAGTCTGCAATTCGACCTTTTGAGCAAAGGACGTGTGTTTTGTCGTGCGAGACATGACCAGATCAGACACTCTCTCAAGAGGTTTCACAAAACAGTCATGTCATGTCAGGTACAGTACCTACAGAAAGCATGAACCAGTGGGCGACTCTCTGGCATCCTTTATGCAGCCAAGCTCGAGCATGCAGTCTGAGTTCCCCTTGGTAACGAAGCAGTCTGAGCCGTTCATCACACGGGAAGACCATGTAACTCAATTACCAGGCCCAGGATCCATCGAGCGTGGGGCCTCAAACTCGTCCTGTACTTCACATCACGTCCATTAGCGTGCAGAGATCAGCAATCGATGACCACGATCACTGGATCAACATGCCGTCCAAGGCGGACACCCTCCGAGGTCGCCATAATCGCAGAGGAGCAGACGGAGAGGCGACCCTAATTTGGACCCTGAATTGCTCTGAAACCACCACGAGCGACTCGTCTTTGCAAAGGTCCCCCCCACACGCCGTCTCTCTCTTACATGGGATGGAAGTAATAGAATGCTCGGTTCAATACGTAATGAGGTTCCTGCATACTCGTCTATAATCCTAGAATAAAATAGTGGATGCCTTGATGTGAGCGATGAGAATTACGCCGACAGCGAGTGAATCTGTATTCCATATTCAGTTCCATATTATTCCTTTCGCATCGGTCCGCAAGATCGATCTTAGCCAACAGATATACCAACACCTCAATACATCAGCCATCATGATGCAGCCTAATGATATTGAGTCCTCTGAGATACAACATGCGCCGCGGCCAAGGGGTGTGCGATATGATGTGCCAGTTCTTCGCAAACAGCAAGATAGCCGTGAGCTTGAGACCCTACTATTAGCCTGGACGCTTCTTCTCTATCGCCATAGCCATGGCAACCATCTTGAATTCTCATGGGGCTTGAGTGAGATTGGGTCTTCAACATGTCGCACCTTCACACTCAACACTGCGCAACTGCAATGGAACGGCAGCGACTCTGTTGCAACCGAACTCGAGGTTATGCGGGCCTACCTACAACAGCAATTACAATCAGAACACCCTATCCAAGCAGATCGGTACAACTTCTTCTTTAATGATGAGCCTACGTCAGGCGACTTGGTCAGCCAAGTCACTGAAAACGGTGATCTATCAGTAAACTGGGTAAGCGCATCTACTTCTGCTCCCCATCAACCTCAACTAATATGAATGCGACACAGGGAAATGTCCAGATTCAAGCCGCGATACAATATGATGTCCTTTGGCTACGACCTCTCTGGCGTGAGCCACTGGGCGCAGAGTTCTTGGCCAACCACTTTGCGCGAGCACTCGTCGAAGTACTCAACACAACTCTGACCGATGCGAATGCGCCCATTAGCTCTGTCCTCCCGCTGGGCGAGCTCGACAAGTCTGTAATATGGAACTGGAATAAGGATCTGCCCCCGCCAGTTCCCACGTGTATTCACACCTTGATCGCCGAGCAGGTGAGATGGCGACCAGATGCGCCAGCCATCTGCTCATGGGATGGCGACTTTACTTATGCCGATGTTGACAAGTACTCTACATTACTTGCGCAACATCTTATTGATCTTGGCGTCAAGAACGGCGATATCGTACCTCTCTGCTTTGAGAAGTCAAGATGGACGACAGTGGGCGTCATGGGCATTATGAAGGCTGGTGCTGCCTTTGTGCTCATGGATCCCAGTCAACCCATACAGCGACGACAGGTCATGGCGGAGCAAGTCCACGCGACTCACATTCTGACCTCCAGAGACCAGGCAAAGTACGGTCCCGAGATTGCGCCCGAGGCTAAGCATGTCATTGTCGACACAGAGACACTCGACTCTCTGGAAAGGACAATTGAGGACCCTTACAGAAAGCTCCCCGAAGTGCCACCCGACTCTCTGCTCTACATCATCTTCACTTCCGGAAGTACCGGTACGCCCAAGGGAGTGATGCTCTCCCACGAGACATATACTGCTAGTGCTTTGGCTCGAAGCACAGGAATTGGCTACTCGAGTACATCGCGATCGCTCGACTTTACATCTTACGCCTTCGATGTCAGTGTCGACAGCATTCTGTGCACTCTTCTTCGCGGTGGATGTCTTTGCATTCCCACTGATATGGACCGTGTGAATGACTTAAGCGGTGCGATCCGCCGTCTCAGGGTCAACATGGTCAACATCACACCCTCGGTCGCTCGTATTCTAGACCCCGACATCATCCCTTCTCTAAACAGTCTCGGTATTGGAGGCGAGTCCTGCTCAGCGGGAGACATTGCAATCTGGGGTCAACACACTCGAATTGTTGTAGGTTATGGACCTGCAGAGTGTACGATTGGGTGCACCGTCAACCCCAGCGCAGCGGGCAAGCCGTACGTCAGCATTGGTCCTGGCACAGGCGCCGTTATTTGGCTGGTCGATCCAGATGACCATAACAAGCTTGTACCTGTGGGCGCTGTGGGTGAGTTGCTCGTTGAGGGCCCCATCGTCGGCCAAGGATACTTGGGCGATCCTGAAAAGACAAACGCAGCCTTCATCCACGACCCTGCCTTCCTCCTCGCTGGTGCTCCGGGTATTCCTGGACGACGTGGTCGCCTGTACAAGACGGGTGATTTGGTTCGATACGATCCCGATGGTGAGAAGGGCTTCGTCTTTGTCGGTCGCAAAGATACTCAGATCAAGTTGCGTGGTCAGCGCGTGGAGCTGGGCGAGATTGAGCACCATATTAAGAACCTGCTTCCATCGGGCGCAGAAGTCGTTGCTGAGATTATCGCTCCTCGGAACCAGAACAAGGAGTCGATGTTGGTAGCCTTCATCGCTGACCGAGAAGCCAAAGATGATGGCGATGCTCGTCAGACTGACTACCCTCCCCGCCTGCGTGAGGGAATCGAGGCGCTGAACGAGAAGCTGTCCAAGGTTCTCCCCGTGTACATGGTTCCCGCTGCCTACATCGGCCTGTCAAAGATCCCATACCTTGTCTCTGGCAAGATTGACCGCAAGTCGCTGCGTGCACTCGGCGCAGACATCTCAGCCAACCTCCAGGCCTCGGCTGCTGCGAATGAGAGCTCCGAGATTCGCGAACCTGAGTCTGAAGCTGAGCTATTCCTGCGAGACTCATGGTGTCGTCTGCTTGGCCTTGAGAGCAATCAGGTTAGCATTACACACAACTTCTTCACGTCGGGCGGAGACTCAGTCCTTGCAATGAAGCTTGTACCCATCGTGCGCGACTGGGGATACACCCTTTCTGTAGCCGACATCTTCAACTACCCCGTGCTGTCCGATATGGCAAAGTCTATGCGAAAGGGCGATAGCAGCAAGGGAGTTGATATGCAAATCCCCGAGTTCTCTCTGCTCAAGGATGGTATGGATGCCGATGCTTTGCGCGCCGAGGCCGCTGAGCAACCTGGCTGCGATGTCAGTGCTATCGAGGACATCTACCCTTGTGCGCCTATGCAGGAGATTCACATGGCTTTCTACACGCGATCAAAGGAAAACTACGTCGCCCAGAGAATCGCTGACATTCCCGCCTCGAGCTCTGTAGACAAGCTCAAAGACGCGTGGAACACTGTGTATAAGAACAGCGCTATCCTTCGCACTCGTATAGTCGAGTTTAAGCAGCATGGTTTCATGCAAGTTGTTATTAGCGAACAACTCCAATGGAAGGAAGTCAACTCTAGCTTGGATGAGTTTCTTGAAGAGGATAAGAAGGAGCCCATGTCGCCTGGCGCGCCCCTCTCTCGCTTCGCCATCGTCACCGACACTGCCCTCGACAAGCGATACTTTGTGTGGACAGCTCACCACGCTATCTACGATGGATGGTCGACGGATCTCATCGTCGAACACGCCAGAGCTGCGTACAAGGGCGAGGAGGTCTCCCGACCTGCCAAGTTCAAGCACTTTATTCGATACCTGGCCGAAGACTCGAGGGAGTCATCCAAGGACTATTGGAAGACACAGCTTGCGGGCGCAACTGGTCCTCAATTCCCATCCCTGCCGTCGCGCTCTTATATGCCGGACCCTCAATCTCTGACGGAGCGCTTCATCAAGATTGACAAGGCCGCCAAGTCAGACATCACTATCGCTACTGTCATCCGAGCAGCCTGGGCTCTACTGGCATCTCAATACTCCATGAGCGATGATGTTGTCTTTGGTGAGACCTTTATGGGTCGCACTATTCCTCTGCCTGGCGCAGAGCTTATTGAAGGCCCTATCCTGGCGACTGTCCCCGTCCGCATCCGTCTCGACCGTACCACCACCGTGCAAGAATTCCTTCGCTCGATCCAAGAACAGAGTGTCGCCCGTGCCGCACATGAACACCTGGGTATCCAGCACATCCGTCGTCTCAGTGAGGACGCTCAAATTGCTTGCGAGGTCACCATGGGTCTTGTCGTCCAGCCTCAGGACCCTGACCCCTCTGAGACGGAGAATGATGAGCTTCCGTCTTTCCGTGGCGGAGATGCCGCTCTCGAGGCTCTGCACTTTAACTCGTACCCTCTTATGCTCGCTATCTCACTTCAAAAGAGTGGCATCCGTCTCTTGGCAAGCTTTGACTCGGAGTTACTGAGCCCCGTGCAAGTCGATCGCGTGCTATCGCAGTTCGAGGTTGCCATCAACCAGCTCCGCAGCGATCTTTCCCGCCCATTGAGCGAACTGACTTGCCTCGGCGAAGAAGAGCTTGGCGAGATCTGGGAGGTGAACAAGCAAGCACCAGTCTCTCCCAAAGACATCTCAAGGTTTTTGTCAAGCGGAGACAAGTACCC
The DNA here is from genome assembly GCA_014822075.1 of Fusarium buharicum. Lineage (NCBI taxonomy): Eukaryota > Fungi > Ascomycota > Sordariomycetes > Hypocreales > Nectriaceae > Fusarium > Fusarium buharicum. Next base: position 29,370 of record JAATHB010000061.1, read on the forward strand.
TACCGTTCAGTATGTTCCCTGGGTCGTGCAGCCTGGTAATGAGAAGCTCCTCATGCCTCTGGGAAGTACAGGAGAGCTTCTGCTTGAAGGAGCTGCAGTGGGTGACGATGCGAATGTTGTGGAAGCTCCCGAGTGGCTAAAGGAGGGTGCGCTCGGCTACCCTGGCCGACAGAACAAGCTCTTCCGCACCGGTGATCTTGTCAAGTACGCTGATGACATGAGCTTGGTGTTTGTCGGTCGAAAGGATGCCATGACCAGTGTCGATGGCCGTGTCGTGGATCTCAACGCTACCAACCTTGAGCTCAAGCGATTACTTCCTAGTAACGTCGAAGCCATGAGTCGACTTGTTGTTCCTCAGGGCTCAAGCAGCCAGACCCCCGTTGTTGTCGCATTCGTCCAAGAGACTCCTGCCAAGAACGCTCAATTGCTGAAGCTTGGTTTCGAAGCTGGTGATGTCTCATTGCCCTTGTCACAATCCATCTCAGTCGAGCTCGCCACTGCCATCATTGGCCTCAACAAGGCCATGGTCGAGACGCTCCCACCTTATGCCATCCCCTCGATCTGCATCCCTCTCTCCAAGACTACCAGCTCCGGCCAGTCAGTAGACATCAATTCGCTCGACAGTTTGGCTGAACTCGTCACCCTATCGCTGGTCGTTGAGCTTCGCAAGTCTTTCGCCTCCCTCAAGAAGACCATCGCCGACACAACGGTACTGACTACAAAGGAACGCGTTCTTCGCGCGTCATGGTCCAAGTTCCTCAGCCTGGAAGAGGAGAAGTTGTCGTTAGATGACAACTTCTTTCGTCTGGGCGGCGATTCTATCGTGGCCATGCGCATGGTCTCAGCTCTGCGACAGGATGGTTACCGTCTGTCCGTTGCTAGCATCTTCCAGAACATGCAGCTCCGAGGCATGGCCAACTCGCTGGTTGAGATTCCTGCAGAGGCCAGCGATACCAAGGCGTATACTCCCTTCTCACTGCTCACTGTAGAGGATATCGAGGGCTTTCTGTCCAAGGATGTCCAACCACAGCTGGCAGACTCGACTTGGAAGATCCAGGACATCCTCCCTGCCACCGGACCCCAGCAAGGCGATGTCAAGCAGTCAATTTTCGCTCCGCGAAGCTCGGTCCAGTACAACATGCTCTACCTGGATCAGTCAATTGACACTGCGCGCCTGGTCGATAGCTTTCAATACCTTGTTTCGCAGCACGCCATCCTCCGAACTGTATTTGTCAAACACGGTCAACAAACCCTGCAAGTGGTCATTGATGACCTGAAGGTGCCTGTCACGGAACAGCAGATTGAGGGATCTATTGATGATGCTGCTAAGCAGCTGGCTGAGTCGGACGTCAACAACAGCTCTGATCTCACTTTTGGCTCTTCCTTCATTCGCCTTTTCGTTCTTCGCGGTGAGAAGGAGAACGCCTTCATGATCCGCATCTCCCACGCCCAGTACGACGGCGTCTCCCTGCCTGAGCTGCTCCGCCAGCTTGAGCTTCGATACCGAGGTTTGGAGATTCCTTCATCGACGCCTTTCCAGGACTACATCCAGCACCTTCAGAGTGTCAAGTCTAGCAACGTCGAGTTTTGGAGTAAGACCCTCGAGGGATCTTCCTACACCGAGATCGCACCCGCTGCAGATCCTCGCAAGAAGACTGCATTCATGACCAAGGATGTTGACATCTCGGGAAGCTCTCCCGACACGACACATGCGATGCTTCTCACTGCGGGCTGGGCCAAGGTCCTGTCGCAGTTCCTCAACGTGTCCGATGTCACATTTGGTGGTATTGTCTCTGGCCGCGACGTTGATGTTCCCGGCATCGATACCATCATGGGTCCCTGCTACCAATACCAGCCTGTCCGCGTCAAGTTCGAGCCCAACTGGACAGCCTCGCAGCTCTTGGGCTACGTGCGAAGTCAATCGCTCGAGGGCAGCCAGCACGCTACACTCAGCTTCCAAGAGATCCTCAACGGATATACCAATTGGCCGGCCGATGCTCCCTTCTATGGCTCATTCACCAACCATCTCAACAAGGAGTTCTTTGACTCGATTCCCTTTGCTGGTACCCAGTGTCGCGTAGACTACTCAATTCCCCACCCTGAGCCTGCGACACCGCCTCGTATTGTGTCGTTTGTGGAGAACAACAGAACTCAGATTGGAATAGAAGCCGACGAAGAGCGTCGCGAGTTCTGGGGGGCTAGATTGGAGGAGCTGGCTCGTGTTGTTGAGGGTTTTGTTAAGGATCCTGAAGCTCTGGTATAATGATTCTTTCTTATTTTATTTTATTTTTCACATGGTTTATGATGGTTACGGGTCTGCTTATAGAAATATGATATCGATTTCCTTCAAGATTCGGGGCCATTATAAATGCAGGCATCGCGTATTGTGTTGCGCGATCCTGAGCGCGTGTTGGATTGGGCCTGAGGCATCAATCAGCACGCCATCCCATTGATTGCCGGAGCCCGGAGGATGGCTTCACCGAGTCCGATCACGTGCTATATCACATGCACTCCCGAAGCTCGACGCATCAAGATAGTTTGTGGTGAACTCTGAAACCACCAGTAGAAACAGAATCTGAGGTTTCGACATGGATATATCAACTTTCACACAAAATAATACTACCACAATAACTTGCCCTTGCTTCTAATACGAGATCATATCCAATTGATGACAAACGATATCTTCGATTTCTCGTTCATTATTCATGCTTGTAGTTCCAGCAGGTAGTTACCGCATCTAAGAACTCACTTAGTGGATACAAACATAATGACCTTGAGGAAGATTTGTCTCACGAACCAGGTCTGTTCATAGAACTGAAGTGCTGCGCTGGCAAGGTGCCGTGCTATCTAACACATTCTTAACCTGAACAAATTGGCATTACCCTAAAGTCATTCCTTCGGTGCTTCAATTGTTGGTAGCTTTGTGTTATTAGAGGTGAGTACTACCAGCCCTCTGGCCTGGGTTAAGCAAACGATCTGATAGCGTACAGTTTTGTGGCCGATTGGCGGTGACTTCTGGTCATCCGACTACTACAAAATCTGCCCCAAATCCTTGAAAAACTCCTATAACTATCACCCAGTGCCTCTTTGATACATCTCTGTTCCGAAGATCCACACAAAGGGTCACAAGCGAGAACTGTGCTATTTGCTAACCGCACTCTTCACCTACATCCTAAGTGCATACATATGCCTCGCAACATTCCCGACGTCAGAAGCACTGAACTGGCTGATCAGCGCAGAACTATACATTGGATCTGTAGTTCTAGTTAAGGCCCTGTATTCGTCATCTAATTGGATTCAGGTGAGAGCAGAAGAGAAAGAAAGCAGGACAATTGACGACCAGTGTTGACAGAAGAGACACGAGAAGAGAATTCCAGTAGGATGAGTTGTTCATCGACTTGTAGTTACTAGATGTACAAGTCTATCAGTAACAAGGCTCTAAGGCACTATATAATTTCTAGATTCGGAAATGATTATCTGAAGAGAAAAAGCAGCATCCGTTCACCATATATCTAATGTCATCATGCAACTCTTCTTAGAAACAGCGCCTTCTTTGCTGATAGTTCAGCATATTTGATACAAAGACAGGGCCGCAGCGATACATGGATGATAGCGACAAAACACAGTGAGAAACTTCTAGTGGTTCGAAAAAGTACTAAAAATTAAGAGAATACCATCTATCTCGGTTACTTGTGGCAAAGGCGACCAGTCTGCTTGGTTACCCAAGGCTGCTGACCAGTGATGTACCAGTCCTCACTACCAACAGCAGTAGGAGCATAGAAGACACCATAGGGATCGATCTTCTGCTTCAACTGGTACAGCTTGGCGTAGTTGTTTCCAAAGTAAGATTGCCCAAACTCGGGGTCCATAACGTCACCTTCGTTGCCGTAACCGCCACCGCCTGGGGTGACAGCCTTCAGGCGCTCCATGATGTCGAAAGTGATCCTGTTGTTGACATCGGCAATCTTCTCGGGAGGGTCATTGACGTCCCAGCTGAGAGCAGTAATGACAAACATGAGGGCGTCGCGCCAGGCAGGGTTGGCGGAGTTGGGCAGAGTATCCTGACGCTGGGCAGCATTGATGTTGTAGAGGACCAAGACACCGCCCTCGGCGCTGATGCTGTGAAGAGCCGCAATTGTCTTGTTGAGAAGAGCAGGATCATCCCAGTTCTTGCGAGGGATCAGACGAGAGCCTGAACGAGAGTTGTAATTGCCGACGTTTTCGGCAGGGAAGTGCTTTCGCCAGGCGGGTAGGAATCGGTCGTACTCGAAGAATGTAGGTTTAGGATCGACACCAATAGCCTTCCACTCATCCAACAGAGGAGTAACAAGCTTCTTGAACTCGGAAAGTGTGCTGCCGGGGATCATCCAGGGGTTCATAGTCCAGAGGTAGCTACCGTTACCGGTAGGGAAGAGGAAGCTGTAGCCGTAGCTCTTGTTGTCCGAGTACTCGGGGAAACGGCGCCAGTAGATGTCGAGAGCTTTGAAGAGAGCTTCTTCAGAGATACCAGCATCCCCAGTGTTGATGCTCCAGGACATGCCGGAAAAGGTCATCTTAGGGTACACTCGCACAGTCATGGATACGACAACGCCCCAGGTGGCAGGGCCGCCACCACGGAGAGCCCAGAAAAGGTCAGTGTTTTGCTTCTCGTCAGCGGTAACGAAGCGTCCATCGGGAGTGACAATATCGATGCTCAGAACCTGGTCGGCAGCAAGACCAGCGATTGTACTGATGGGAGAGTGGCCGCCACCAGGAGTGTAACCACCAGCAACACCAACATCACGGCATTCACCGCCAACAGCGGTGTAGCCCTCGCGATCAGCAGCCTCATACAAATCCTTGACCTGAATACCAGCACCAATTTTGAAAGCTGGGCCGGTGTAGCTGCTAGCACCGCGGTAGTTTTTTGTGAACTTGATTTCCTTGAGGTTATGCGTCCAGATAGACAAGGAACCGGCACCGGTGCTTTTGCCGAGGAAATCATGACCAGTGTTGTGAACGACCAGACGAAGGTTCAGGTTGCGGGCAAAGTTGACGGCCAGTTGGATCTGGGCGACATTGGTGGCCTTGACAGAGAACAGAGGGAAACCACCAAGTGTGCACTGAGAACCGCTGGCAGCGTTAACAGGCTCACAAGTGGCACCCTGGAAGAGGGGTGACATGACCGAGGTTGGGTCATCGATACTATAAGCCGTCAGCAAGTGTTGCACAAAGGACAATGTCTGATCTCAGTAAAACTCACTGTGTCGTAGAGTTGTGCCAGTTGTCGAGAAGGTTCTGGCACTTGGCCTCGTTATAATACTTTCCTTTGTAGCAAGCAGAGCCAAGGGGAACTGTTTCGATCAGGGCACCTCCAGTGAGCAGGTCAAAGACCTTCCAGACAAACTCCCCAGGGAAGAACTTATCACCGGGGAAGATCTTGCACTTGGAGGCGCCAGCAGCAGATCGCTTCTTCTGAGATTTGCTGTCGGCAAAGTAGAAGAGGTCGACTTCACTCAGGTTCAGATCTGTCAAATTGGCAAGGACAGAATCAGTCAACTGAGGGGTGACCTCAACGAAGGAGTTCTTCGCAGAGGCTTGAACAGGCTTCGACCAGGCAGGGGCAACATTGCTTTCGTCAGCCGCTACCCGATGTTTCAGATTAGCGATGCCTCATCAAGGAGTGGGAAAGGTGCGGGACGTACGGACCGCATGGCCATCGACGTCGATCGTCTGACCAAGGGTGAAGGGAACAAGCGGAAGGACCGCGGCAAGAAGCCACGTCAGGCGTGTGCCTTGCATCTTCATATCCTGTGAGGTCGGGTTACACGGACAAGAGATGAGGTTCACGATGTGCCAAGAGGGGGAAGAGGATGGCTAGAAAGAAAAGAAGGGGGAGATATCGGCTTGAGCCACATGGCATATTATCCCGTCTATATATTTAACTCTGACATGGAAATTACTATGGAATCTCCATGAATTACGCGCGCATTTTCTGTTGGTTCAGCGGTGTTTAGCACGCATTGGGTAGTAATCACCTGGTGTTCGGGATGAAGGACCGGTAAGCCATCCATGCTGGAAGTTAGGGATGGCGGTGGCTACGGTGGAGAAAGAGGCTCATAGGGATTGATTGTCATCGCTTACACATGAGGAGAATGGCATGGCTCAAGTCAACATCGGAATAGCAAAAGCCCTAACGATATCCATTGCATCCGACTGGCGCTATTTCTCTTAAGCGGCGGGAGCCGGTAACACCAGTCAAGGATGAGAATCTTATCGGAAATGATGGTCGAGACTCTTCCTTTTATCAAAGTTGGGTTCAAAGCTATTCGGATCGAGCCTGTTTCCCATCAGCGTGGTCGGTTGGAGAGTCTGGGACGCGTCATGAAAATGATTGGAGCGGGAGCCGGTAATATAAGACTAGCACGGACAAGTTGCGCTGCTTGGGTACTCATACCGACTAACTTTACAATCCTCGTCCCTCTAATCCAAGCGAGAAACTTTATTTCAAGTTATGGTTGGTTGAATTCGAGTGAGCTTCGTATCAAGCTTAACTAAAACTAGATCCAGCAAGGATCTACAACTTGTCTTTTTTAGATGAGACGAAGGCCATGGTCAGGGCATGGAGAAAGCATTACGACTAAGATTTGCGATTGGTTGGCTAATCCAAGAAGGATCCATGATCCGGGGTAACGGCTAGGGTTCCTCGGTATTACTTTGACTAGGGCAATCAGGGTAAAGTGAGGCCAGGGTCCAACTCTCGGCTATCCTTATGTAACAGGAAGGGTCTGACATTTCTGCCTGGGAGATTGATCAAGACAGAAGTTAGAAAATGGCGCTCTTGCAGATCTTGTCCTTAGACGGAAAGGACTGTAAATATAGCGTAAAGTTTGTTAGATAAGGCTCAACCGCACCACCCGGTTCTCACAAATTCCTCTATCATTCTTCCGTTCTCCTTCAACATTCCTCCGTCCTCCAATTTTTAAAATTAAGAGATGCATGAACCAACTTCTTGATGGGAACTAGTTCAGACATCAAACCTGTTGAGACCTATCATTCCGTCCTTGACAGGTTTCAGCCACCAAAGATGCTTGAACACCAGGCTTATTAGCCAAAAGCCACTCGTCCTATCGTTTCCTTGTCTGCTCGATGAAGAAGACGGCAGTTAGTACTCTATCGGTGTTAAACTTGATCCGGACGGACCGAGGCGTAGACTTCTCTAGTTTTCGCTCCAATCTGACGAAAGCCGTGACACACAAGTAGCTGCATCGCCGGTAGTGTGTACGGAGACATCCTTTTTCTAGAATTGAAACCACCTTCGAGTGCTGAAAGTGCCGGTGATCACTAACCGTATTCGTCGACATGTATGGGAGAAGTGTCTTAGAGTTCCAGGGACAAGGAATCGTGTAGTGCTTCATACGAGAAAGATGGTGGTTCAGCTGTCAAAGCTCACGGGCCACGCTCCCCATGTTGGGCAATAGCCATGACCTTCCTTACATCCCACTCGAACTTTGTTCCATGGACTTGGGCCGACAGGCTTGTTGTTCCCTTTTTTTTCTATGCATGTCGAAGAGTTTGCATACTAAGTGCCCCTGTATTTTTCAACCTAACCAGTGCGTTCTACATAAGCCTGACGAGACCCATCGTTAGAGCTGAATGATCTGCTACTCGATCCGTATGACTCCCGTTTTTGTAACAGCGTATCCCCTGTTACCGAGTGACGATCAAGAGGCCATTGCTCGCCCGGATCAGCGTGCAACGTCGAATCTGCCTGTAACTTCTAGGGTCGTCTTGGTCAAACTCTCAACTTACCAAGCTTCAACTCTATACACTCATTTCATTTCATGTTGATTTAGCGTCCGTGATGGCTTCACGTCTTTACCCTCGCTTGGGGCCTCCGCCCTATCCCGACCCGACGACGATTCCTACGCCGCCTCTTCAAGAGAAGGGCCTTGCTCTTCTCTTTCTCTGTCCATGTTTATCCATTATCTTCGTCACGATGCGGGTCTACATCCGCTTTACCACGCGTACGATTGGTCTCGGTAAGTCCCTGCCAAGCTCATGCCAAGATCTAGACGACATGCTTACAAAAGTTGTGATAGATGACTATCTGATAATGGGAGCTCTGGTGAGTGTTGAGCATCTACACCCAGGCGTAGCAGTTTGTCTAACATCAGCAGCTCTTTGCCTTGCTCATGATTGGACCACTTTATATGTGTAAGTCCATCACAAATACATCGAATCCCTTTTCGCTCACATCTTCATAGTCATGAAGCTCAACTACTGGGGATGGAGAGCAAGAGATGTCCCCGAAGACGTCGATCTCACTGCCGGCTTCTGGTGGAACTTTCTTGTTCAAATGTTTTACAATCCCGTCTTGGCTCTGGTTAAAGCTTCGATTCTCGTTTTCCTTCTTCGTCTTGGTGGGCACAAGACCAATGTACGATACGCCATCCACACCCTCAACATCCTCAACGTACTACATGCCGTCGCCATCTTCTTCACAGCCCTGTTCCAATGTTTGCCGTTGGAAGCCAACTGGGATTTTTCACTACGAGATGATCCGGATACTAAATGTATCAGCAACTGGTTCCACGTTATTGCGTCGTGCCTCACAATCTTGTCAGATTTTGCGGTGCTTGGACTGCCGTTTTGGATCTTCTTAGGCCTTGAAATGCGTTGGCCAACCAAAGTTGCCATCATTGGTGTGTTCTTACTGGGTATTTTGTAAGTTTACGTGCTTCCTGTTGCTCGTATAGGGTGCTAATAAGCTACAGTGTTACCATTATAGCAATCCTTCGTGTCCACAGCATCCATCATCAACTTGTCGAAGGACCAGACCCTGGCGAAGATACATTTTACAACATCATTCCCGTTTGGGGCGCAGTCGAAACGAACGTGTCAATCATATGCGCGACAATACCAACTCTGCGACCGCTATTCCGTCGATGGTTCCCTTCCCTCTTTGGTGGAAGCTCAGGAATAACACCAGGCACGCCATATGTCAACACATACGGCAGCAGTACTCGTGGGCACGGAATGAGATCGCACAACCTCGAGGGGCATGGCGAGATTCGGTTGAAAGATCTTAGGGCATCACGAAATCAGCATACCGAGATTCGCAGCGTTTCGCCGAGTGGATCAGAGGAAGAGATCATGACATACAACGGAATTATGCGAACGACTAATATTAATGTTGCGTATGAGAACACGTCAAAAGCCAACATATCGGAGCCAAGAACGTCGAGCGAGTTGAGATTTGAAAGCAAAGTTTCCGAGGCGAGATCACAGTTGTAATGAACATGGATGGAAATTTGAACCCGATTATGAAGTTGAGATCAATGTAAAACGAGCACTGTATAGTAACCTGGCTCTACGGTTTTGTCAATGTTGCGGACTCTTGCGAAGAAGATGGATGGGCATTACCTTCTATTATTAAACAAATACTCAAGCTTTCAGCGAATTTTGAGAACTGGAAACCTCTTGTATTATCGAATTTGCAGCCTTTATTTTCCTCTCGCCTGATGGTAGTGGCATTCCTACATATAGTCTCGTATGGCTGTCTCAGGCATCGAATTGGGTCACTAACTCAATTAAATACTTTGTCGGTGTGGCTCAGTTGGTTAGAGCGTTGGTCTCATATACAGTATGACTTGGCCCCAGGTCAGGGATATCCAAAGGTCGAGAGTTCGAGCCTCTCCACCGACAAATCTTTTGTATGTGGATGACGCTGTCTTCACATTTCTTTTTCTTTTTTCTGCCGATTGCGGGGTAGCTCGAGTGGAGTGAGCTAGGTTTAAGTCTCCAAGGCACCAATCAGTCAACCCTATCTATAACAGGTAGGTAGCAAGTCTTTTCTGTACACTCATCTGCTGTACATTCCAAGCATTCCTCACCGACTATGCTTCTTATTTTACTCCTTGTCACCTTGAGAGACCGGCCTCTCCAAACTATTTTCTGCTCCTTAAGTTTTATTCTTCTAATGAGATATTCCTCTAATGTCTCCAATAGAATTGTAGTCCAGTTGCTAATCGTTCTGCATCCTCGTAATCTTCCCAACATTAACGAGGTAATTTATTAAACTTAATTAAACAAGTCGATTCCTGACGAGGATTAGCAAGGAACAAAGAAGAATAGGAACTATTGTTACCAACCTTTATTTTATTAAACCGGTCATCGTAGAATGTTTCGACTCGTGCTGTGATTGATGGCGTGGTGTCTTCAAACCCGGGTGCTATCACTGTCTGATATTCTCGATAGAGTGTGGCAACAAGTGTTGTCATCTCAGACATGGCCAAGCTTTATCTTGTCAGTCATTGAATATGGATAATTGAAGAAACAGGAAACACTTACTGCATGCCAACGCACATCCGGCCACCACTCGAGAACCCCCAGAACCAGCGATTCAACTCGGCAGCGTCTGGACCAAACCATCGATCTGGGTCAAAGACCTGAGGATCCTTGAATACGTCTGGGTTTCGATGCATAACCCAAGGCGACATGCCAACGATTGTGTTTCCTGGGATTGTGTAGCCATCAATAACAGACTCGGTTTCGACGGACCGTGGCTCAGTGCTGGGTAATGGAGCGTATAACCTCAATGTCTCTTTGATGACAGCATTGAGATAAGTGCACTGATCACTGGCCTCGGCCTTTGGGTTGCCCCATCGATTCAAAGAATCGCCTTGTAGGGCAAGCACCTCATCCCGTAATTTCTGTTGGTATTTCTCGTTGCCAGGTAGTGAAAGCGCCCATATGAGAAACATCAGTGAATCGCTAGTCGTGTCAATGCCGGCAAGGAAGTGATCCGCGCATTCTGAAGCTATCTGCATGTCATTCAATCCACCGGATTTTTGAGACTGATGATGTTGCCAGAGGCGAGAGACAATAGGCTCATGTTGATCTAAATACAATGTTAGCAGTTGTAAATTGTCATATAGCGTATAATAGTACCGTCCGTAGGACTGGTCTTTCCCACGTCCGCGTGAAAGGCTTGGAAAGCTGACAAGGCATATCTTCGGATACCGGTATACGTAGTGGGTTGCTGCATTGGAAGTACCGGCTTTGCGAGATATCCTATTGTGCCCGTTTGCTGATATAGCCACTTGGTCAATGGTCTCAAATGAACCAAGAACCAGGACAATCTCCGACGAGACGGATGCAGGATGTCGGAAATCAGGCCCCGGTGCATCCTAGAGCCCTGAATAGCTTTAGTTGCTCCATACTCTCCATAAACAAACTCTGTGATGTTGTCAAGAGAGTAATAGTGAAGCGTACTGAAGATGTCGCTGATGTTGTCCGGTTCGTGTAAAATGAGATCCAAGTATTGCCGTGACTTTCTTTCGACCATTCGTGTTGCGGATGGTTTGAGAACAGCAGATTTCGAGTAGGCGTGTGATAAAAGCTTCTTTCTATCACCGTGCTGTTTGGGTGAGTGGAAGGTAAAGAGGTTCTGCTCGCCGTAAACATCAAAGAGGCGATAGAAGTTTGTCCTTCCAAATCGACTTCCCGGTCCGTAGATTGTGCGCAGTGCGTCCAGGCTATTGAATGATACTTCGTTTGGGCCAATTCGGACTGCTGGCCCGTACTGTTGATGCAGCTTGTAGATTGTGCGTGTACGAGTGCCTTTCCAGTCTTCGTAGGCAAGTGTCCATTTTGTGATGGCAAAGAGTTTTGGTCCGGGGACGTGTCTGAGAGGGCTGAAGACTAAAGGATCTATAAATAAATGCTTGACAAGTAACGCAACAGTCAGCAAGACTGCTACAGGTAGGATGACAGACATTGGAGAGGGAGCAGCAAGAGATGAACAATATGAAAATAATGATTATAAAACGAGGCTCTTTAAATAAATAATAAATACAACAAAATCAGCCATATAAAATCCTTCGAATGGGATTGGTGCCCGCATGTATCTTCTCCAGTTCTCGGCGCCCGGAGTAAGGCGCCGTAGGGCGTACTCCGTACACACGGAGATGTCGACCGAGACTCACTCACTCACTCACATAACCACGCAGCCACCGTTACCATTCTCATCGCTTCCACAGCAATCGCAGCAATTATCACACTCACAGCAGTTGTCACATTCGCAGCAATTGTCGCACTCGCAACAATCATCCCCGCCTCCAGTGTCACCACCGCCCGTGTAACCGGTATCATCACCCGGAGGAGCATCAGAGTAACCTTGAGCTTCTCCTTGGTCATACCTTTGGTCAGGATATCCTCCATTGTTATCGTAATCTTCGTTTCCGTTGTCATAAGTTGCGCCGTATTGATCGTAGTAATCATCACCGCCTTCAACTGGCTGGTTGTTGTAGCCATAGCCGTCATTGTTGTTTACCTCCCAATGGTTGTTCTCCACGTTGACATTGTTGACTTCACTTGTGCTGTAGCTTGTGTTGTTCGTCTCGTAGACATAATAAGCAGCGCCACCGAGCACTGCTCCAGCCGCCGCCCCGCCTGCTGCGGCCTTCATGTTGGACGAGCTGCCAGTCTTATGGCCCTGGTGATACCCTTGGCCATATCCAGCGGCATTGCCTTGAGCATAGCCTTGCTTTTGCCCTGAAGCATGGCCCTTTTGGTAGCCTTGAGCGTGGCCAGAAACATGACCACTCTGGTGTCCAGTCTTGAAACCTTGTTGGTTTCCTACTTGTTGGCCATGCTTGTTTCCCACTTGGTATCCCTTGGCTTGCCCGCTCTTGAACCCTTGAGCTGTACCAGCATTTTGACCTTGAGCATACGCTGCTTGCTGTAATTTCTTTATCTGAGCCATTTGCATCGCTTGGTTCGCGGCGGGCTGCCTTCCGACGACCGGTGCAGAGGCAACTGGTCTCGGGGCAGCAACAGGCTGGTAACCTGAAGGACGTTGGACAGGCCGTTGGGCAGGCCGTTGGGCAGGTCGTTGGGCAGGTGGTCGTTGTCCTTGAGGACCCGGACCTGGGCGTTGTACGGATGGGGGTGGTCGATGCTGATTCGCATTGTTGCCAGCAGGCTTTCTGGGCGGTGGACTATCAGACCATGGATATTAGTATCTGAAGGAAGAAGAAACGGCTCCCATATTCAGTAGGTGTACCAAGGGATGGCGGTAGTTGATTCAGTGTGTATTAGGAGTAACCTACTTGACCATAATGGACGAAAGACGTTTGTCTCCTTATCACGACAATTATCAAGAGTAAGTGTCTGGAGGACAAGAGCAGCTCTTATTAAGTAGGGATACAAACAAAAGGGCGACCATTTCTTTTCCTCTCCCCCTTCCAGAGTCGATATATAACGCAAGAAGATAAGGAATCAACACTTTTCCAAGGCCGCGAGCCTGATTTTTCCATATTCAAATCAACACTACAAGGATTTTTTGGCCCCCAGGTAGCGATAATGGCCCCCAAAGACATACATGTGCCAGGGTTCTTTTCAGCTTTTGGCTCTTGGTTGCAACCAAATTCTAAATCTAGCACAAGTGCCACTAGTACTATCCTTCATTGAGCCGCAAGCTTACCCTTGTGGCTCGAGAGGCCCCTGATTCTGGCCAGTATGTAAGCTCATGTGCTTGGCCCAACCCCATCTCTATTATGAGTGCGTGGAGCAAGGGTCCTATAAGCGCCAGCTTTATTTTAACCGAGCATGCAGGTGTTACAAAAGACAAGGGTGAATTACTTTCTATTCTCCTTTGCCAGAACGAGGCCAGTAGCAAGTAACACTGGCGTTACAACGTTCCATGCTGTCAGATCTAGATTAAGTTAGCAGCGCGCTGGTTTCTGTAGGGCCCCCATGGGTTACAGTAGGAGAGACTAATAGTCTGATCACCTATCAAAGCGGACAAGTCTTTATCAACTTATTGATCCCGATAGTGCCCCTTGAGTTAATCGAATATCCATACGTGCTATATTAACTCTATCCTGATTCTCAGTTATCAAGGTTTTTACTTCCCTGCGTGATGTAGCAGGCAGATCTGGCACAAGAAGATAATCAGAAATACTATCAAAACATTTATTATCATTAAGAAACGCAGAATCTATATAGAGCTTTTCATTAACCAAGTTTTTTATCACCATGAGTCCCCAGATCTTTGCCCACCGCGACCATTACTATCTTCCTTATTTTCGTGAACAACCTCGACAATATTCGAAACTATGATCCCCTTCGGTCCATTGGGGTCATCTGGCGACGGAAAGTCGCTCATGCGATGTGCCTCCGCTTTCACAATTCGCTCTTCGCTATCGTTGAAAGATAGAGGATTTGCAGTAGGAGGCCCTCTGCGACTTGGATTTTGACTTCGACCACTTCGACCACCTCCTCCGATGGTTTTGAAGCCAGACGGATACTGGTACGAAGTCTTTTGTGAAGAGCGCAGTGCGCTTCCGAATATTGGAGTGAGCCAGACCCTGAAGAGGGGGAATAAAATTGGGAGATTAGTCGTTATGACAGCAGTGAAGGCTTCGCGTGTTCCCCAGGCTCCAGCCAGCTGGGCTCCGTTGATGGGATCCTGGAGTTGAGAGTTAGATCCAAGACACTTCAGCATGTTCAGAGTGGCACTAGCCAAAACTTACCACTAGGACAAAAATGCTCTTCAAAGTAGCACACACGAGGACAAAGATGCCCGCCCCAAGTACAATTGTAGAGGCAACCTTCTTCATCGTCTTCAGACTTGACCCCCATAGCATAGGAAGAGGGATTGCTATCAGGTAAATATCTGTCGAGATGTTGGCGGCGAAAGAAACCCAAACGATGGGCCTTGATATAGCGGCTTGACAAGCGTCTAGGACAGAAAATGAGTACGGGGTAGAGATAAAAGCATGCAGACACTCACTGCCAGGATTTGGGCTGATTTGCCAGTATTTATCGAAAGGCTGGCAGCCGGCAAATACTGCTATCATCGTAGCAACGAAAGTGACAATGACCAAAGCAAATCCAACGTATATACGAACACGATAGGGACGACCCAGTCCGTCCTGATGCATATTAGTCATTGAGCTTTGGAGCTATAGCGGAGAAGCCATACCGTAAGACGAGTATAGAAGAAGAGCATGGATAGCTTCAGTGACCACATGAGGGCAGAGTAGATGGTCCACCCTGCGACCTGAATCTTGGAACCCATTATCCTAACAAGGTCAGATTTTTGAGGCAGCGAAATGGTAGCAGTAGGGATATAACATACCTGAATTCATATTCTTGGCTACCGGGGGATAATGCCGCGCGTTCGGCATCAGACATTCCATTGTTTGCAAGGCCATGGGCAAGAATTCCGATATTATACGCAAGACTCGTTTGGATTGTATGAAATGCCTATCAGCCATTAGAAAATACCTCCAAGCTTTTGGCAAGAGAGACCAACAGTACTGATGGCCATCAGATAATCCTCAGACTGAAGACTTCTGAACCCATTTACTCTCATACGAGCATAGAACCTCAGGATGGTTGAAGCAACACCAATCCCATACAGGGTCCAAGACTCAACAGCCGACATAGTGACGCACTAGAACCCACGAGTCTTGCCAAAAAGAAAAAAGCGATCGACAACAGTGACAGACTGATAGCCCAGGGGCCGCATGATGGACGCCTCGCTCCATATGTAGGTAGGGATTAGACTGCAGATTATTCCACTTTACACGATTACAAACTGACAAGATTTGGGCCCCTGAGATTAGCGGACACTCAGGTCTTTTGACTTTTACTAAAATCGCTAGTGCTCGGAAATACTGTTGAAATGGATATAGCGAGAAATGCTGCTGTCTGAGCGTTCCGGGATATCGGAAAGCGACCAGTTACGTCGGCCAGACTAGTCAAGGAAGAAAAAGAACGCGCCAAGAGCCGCATGTGAGGGCGTTTAGGGACGACTAGAAAAGCCACGTGCGTAATAGCGAAGAAATTGTCTCTGTAAGGGTCCTAAGAGTTGTTGGTTCATCACGTTGATGTGGTATTCGAAGCAAGGTACCGATGCAACATAAGAATGCTACCTTAAAATCACGGGGTAATACATTCTCCATTATCAACAGGAGCTTTATCCCTGTGATTCCATCTCTAGCAACATCCATCCTGACCTGATTTTCCACAAGATTCCCAAACCATCGGATCTATTTCTCCACGAGCCACGCATATCTCGCCGGATGCCTCGGTTATCACGGCGTTCAACGCCAAACTGCATCGATCATCCGAGATTGAGTCTCTTGGCGAACAAAAAAACCCCGAAGTTGACTTGGCCGAATCCAATCGCGAGACTTTCCGGGCTCCAGCAGAACGGACCGTAGACACTAGACGTGGATCCCTCTTCTCCGCCCGCAACGCTAGGACTGTGATCTAGAAGAGATATTCGATGCACTTGTGCCCTTTTTGCGACTGGGTGGATGAGCCAAGCTATACGAAGGCATGAAATACGGTTGGTTTATGCGCTAATATTAAAATCGACCGGGATTTCGCTTATAGAATTCAGGTACCCCATTCTCCCGGGCCATTCCAAGGCCATGACCTGCTGAAGTACTGAGTCAGAACATCTGCTGGGTTAATGAGCTGCCTTATGAGGCCATGCCGAGCTGGAGTGCCGAAACGCGCTGGGTTTCACTGGTGCGAAATCCTCATGCATGTTAAATAACGGCTGGGCCCTCGTGTACGCAGTAGATCCTTTTCCTATAGTGGACACCCCTACTCGTGACACTTGACTTTCTTCGAGATGCAGTTCTCTATCAAGCTTCTCGCAGCTGTTACAGCCTGGGCTGCAACTGTCACTTGTGCGAGCACTCCGCTCATGGTGCGCTGTGATGTCGATGGAACATGTCCTCAAGAGATTAGCAAGCTTGGCAAGAAGCTCTCCAAGTCAGCCAAGGTCTACTTCGCTGGGTCTGCCGAGTTTGAGAAGGCTAGCACTCGATGGTCTGTCCTAGAAGCTCCCAAGGTCAATGTTGTCGTCGTTGCTGGCACGGAGAAGGACGTCGCCCAGACGGTAAGACTTCAATCTTTGCCCAAGCATTGGTGTCAATGCTAACTAACATTCGGTAGGTCAAATATGCGAACTCTAGGAAGCTGCCCTTCCTTGCCTACAACACTGCCCACGGTGCCATCACCACCCTGGGTCGAATGGACCATGGCATTGAAATCTACCTCAACCAACTAAACACTGTCGAAGTCGCTGCTGACGGCAAGACTGTCACAATTGGTGGAGGAACCCAATCCAAGAAGGTCACCGACACTCTTTGGGCTGCCAACAAGCAGACTGGTGAGGCTTTGTCTTTGAGTTATCTCAAGATGTTGTACTGACTCTTTGCAGTGACTGGAACCTGCGAATGTGTGAGCTACATGGGCCCTGCCCTTGGTGGAGGACATGGGTGGATGCAAGGACATCATGGAATTATTGCAGACCAGTGGACTTCTTTGAACATCGTCCTGGCCGATGGATCTCTCCAGACCATCAACAAGGAGTCTGACCTTTGGTGGGGTCTTCAAGGTGCTGGTCACAACTATGGCATCGTCACATCAGTTACGTCCAAGGTTTACGATATTCAGCACCGTGATTGGGCTATTGAGACGCTCATCTTCAGCGGCGAACAGGTTGAGGCGCTTTACAAGACTGCCAACGAGAATCTTCTCAGGAAGCAGCCTGAAGGCCTCATCAACTGGTCGTACTGGGTCCATGACGCCTCAGTCGACTCTGAAAACGTACGTCATCAACAATTCTTCACATTATTCTCATCTAACTTATTTAGCCCATCATTCTCTTCTGGCTCATCCAAGAAGGTGTCAAGAGCATCGATGCCACCATCTCCAAGCCTTTCCACGACCTCAAGCCTCTCGCCATTGTTCCCGAGTCTGGAGATTACCGCGATCTTGCCAAGTGGACCCAGATTGATCTCGATGCGGTCCCTTGCCAGAAGAATGGCCTTGCTAACCCCCGTTTCCCTCTCTACTTGGAGGAGTACAACGTCGAGGCTATGAAGAAGGCATGGAAGGTGTTTGCCGCAGAGACGGGCTCTGACTCTCCTTTCAATACTTCGATTGTCATGTTTGAGGGATACTCTACCCAGGGAGTCCGAGCCGTTGACGCCGAGTCTAGTGCTTTTGCTTTCCGCCACGAGAACCTTCTTACTGCTCCCCTTATCACCTACGAACGCGGCGACGCCAAGTTGGACGAGAGGGCTGCTAAGCTGGGTAACGATATCCGTGGTATTCTTCATGATGCTTCTGGTCAGGAGGAGATGGGTGTGTATGTCAACTATGCCTTTGGTGACGAGACGCCCAAGAACTGGTACGGAAGCGAGGATTGGCGACAGGAGCGCCTGCAGGCCTTGAAGCAAAAGTATGATCCTCAAGGCAAGTTCAGCTTCTTTGGGCCTGTTGCGTAAGCGTGGACTATCCAGTAGTGTGAGGTTTGATAGAACAGAAGGCTGCGGATTGTCTGGGGCATTAGGTACTCTGGTACATAAACCTGCATGATATGCTGCACTAGATCTAGCCATTCCGGTCGAAATCGACCAGCAATCGTAGAGTTGCAAAATTCCCAGTACTCCGGATACCACCCTGAGACCTCCCAGTCTATAATTTTGATCTCATATTTTTTAGATTCATCCAATCCAGTCTTTTTCACAAGAATATTTTTGGGTTGCAGATCTTCATGAGTGAATTTGACTTGATGATTGCGCAATGTCGCAGTCATGAGTGTCCGTAGGAGTGTGAGATGTGCCTGGGGCTCATTTTCCGCTAGCCGCTTGAGTATACCTTCATTCAGGTCGTCCTCTGTATTAAAAGGACCAGACTTGGCTGGGTTCTGATCTGGGGTCCAGAAGATCCCATCGGTGAAGGGCTTTCGATTGAGAAAACCTAGATAAGAGGGTGACTCAAGGCTGCGCAAGTCTTGTAGAACGGCACGAAGTTGGTCAGTAATTTCTAGCCTATCGGGAGCTTCAAGACACGGCCAGAGATCTGCCAGGCTCTTGGAATTGATGTATTCCATGACAATGAAGTTTCTTCCGGTCTCTGGCTCCACTAGTGTGGCGTAGACTTCTGGTACAGGAACTTTGCTGTTCGTTGACAGGAATTGGAGGGCCTCAGCTTCTTGAAGGGAGACGGTAGGGCGGAACTTGACTGCGAAGTTTTGGCCAACTTTGACAACGGTAGCTGACGCATCAGGGGGCTAAGCACCTCAGAGGATGCTCTTATTTCCGCGATCGTAGGAGTCCGAGGTGCCATATTTTCTTATGGCTAGACGGCAAAGGTTGCGTCTTTCTTCTTGACCATTTAACAAGATTTTGACCTCAAATGCCACAAATTAGTAACTGACTCGACATGATCTGATAACCCATGTCCTCAATGTGTGGCTATGCACTCAATTGTCTTCAAAAACAATCAGCCACTCTACTCAGCCACTACCTAGACATTGCATATGCTGCTGCCTAGTTTGACCGCTGTTTAAAGATTTTCGTGCCCCTGCATATTCAGGTCCAAGACCTGCATGCCAAAGCCGGAAGGGACGGAAATGCAGTCCCGGGGACCTATAGCATGATGGCTACGACCCTGAGGCTGACATGGATAAACTTAGGACCCCAAGTTTATGGTCACCTGAACCTCGATTAAATCTTGAACCCCACGATGCGTGGTCTTGTCATTTGGACTGGCTTTGAGCTTGTTGGGAGAGTTCTCCACTGACGATGGATTGCTTGGTTATCAGATAAGAAAAGTTCAATTGATAACAAACCACAAAAAAAATGCAAGTTTTTTTTTTTTTTTTCTTATGACGGCGTGTCATGTTGATCAAAAAACCTCAACATCAAGGCACAAGTTTCTTTCATCATTCGCCACACAACAGAGGGGTCAGATTGATTCAAGCAAGCTCCTGATAAGCTGATAAAGCTAAGCTATGGAGCCCTGTGACGTTTCAGGGCCCATAACTAAGCTACAGTACCTAGAAAAGCCGGACTCACCGGGGCCCTAGTCTTGACTTGGCCACCGACTCCAAAGGCAAAAAATTGAAAGACAAAAAAAGAGCAAAGGGCAAGAAAAAAAATCCACCGAACACGGGGGAACCTTCGAAATCTCCTTGGCCGAACTTCTTCCGGGTTATCTCTAGTACTGTACTGTACTGTACCTATCTATCAAAGCCCGCCCAGACAAAACCTGGCGGTCAGCACCCACAAGCTTGAGAGCGGTGACGTGACCTCAACTCAACTCAACTCAACACCAAACAAATAAACAAAACCCACTATCAACACCAATACCAACTCTCATTTCTACTCATCTCTCTTTCTCCTCATTCATCTTCCTCTCTACTCCTCACATTACACAAACACACGCACACACTCACCCAAAATGTCTGAACGCCTAAAGCTCAACAGCTCCAACCTCTCCTCCATCTCCTCCCAACAGGGAGACCAAAAGGTCCAGATCCCTACCTACAGCCGAAATGACCTCAAGGAGGGCATCGTCCATGTCGGCGTAGGTGGCTTCCACAGAGCTCATTTGGCTGTCTATATCGACCAACTCCTCAAGAAGCACGACCAGCGCGATTGGGCCATCTGCGGTGTCGGTCTGCGACCCAACGATGCTGCCATGCGCGATGTTCTCAACGACCAAGATCACCTCTACACAGTCATTGAGCGCTCCGCCAAAGGCAGCTTCGCCAATGTCGTCGGCAGCATCAACTCCTTCCTCTTTGCACCCGATGACCGCGAGGCCGTCATTGCAAAGATGGCTCACCCAGACACCCACATCGTCTCTCTCACCATCACCGAGAGTGGCTACTACTACAACGAAAACACTCACGAGCTCAAGTCCGAGCACCCTGATATCCAGCATGATCTCGCAGAAGAGAACACCAATGCCCCCATCAGCACATTCGGCTTCCTCTACGCTGCTCTAGCCCGGCGCCACGAGCAGGGCCTCAAGCCCTTCACCGTCCTCTCCTGCGACAACATGCAAAAGAACGGCTCCATCACACGCTACATGCTCGAGTCTTTTGCTCGTCTCCGCAACCCTGAGCTCGCCAAGTGGATTGCTGAGGAGGGAGCTTTCCCCAACGCCATGGTTGACCGCATCACCCCCAGTACCTCTCAAAACGACATCGACTCGCTGGCCGAGAACTTTGGCATCGAGGATGCCTGGCCCGTTGTGACCGAGCCCTTCATGCAGTGGGTCGTCGAAGACAAGTTCGCTGACGGCCGCCCTCCCTTTGAAAAGGTCGGCGTCCAAGTTGTCAAGGATGTCCACGATGTCGAGCAGTTTGAGAAGCACAAGCTGCGTCTCCTCAACGCCAGTCACTCCGCCATGGCTTACCCCGGACAACTTGCTGGCTTCAAGTACGTTCACGAGGTCATGGAGCACCCCATCTACCGCCAGTTTGTCTGGCAGATGATGCAGGAGGAGGTCAAGCCCCTGCTGCCCGATATCCCCGGCGTCGACATCGACCAGTACTGCAACACCCTCATGGAGCGGTTCTCCAACCCCACCATCATGGACCAGATTCCCCGTGTCGCTCTCAACGCCTCTGGCAAGATCCCTCAGTTCATCATGCCCTCTATTGCTGAGCAGATTTGGGTCACTGGTCCCTTCCGCCGCCTGTGTTTCGTCGCTGCTGCTTGGTTCCACTACATTAACGGTGTCGACGACAAGGGCAACACCTTCGAGGTCGACGACCCTATGCGGGAGCAGCTTCAGGCTCTGGCCAAGGCAGGCGGCAAGGACCCTCGCAAGATTCTCAGCGTCAAGGAGCTGTTTGGTGACGATTTGCGAGGTGACCAGCGCTTCCTTGATGAGGTTACCAAGGCTATGGAGCTCATCACCAAGGATGGCGTGATGGAGACTATTCCCAAGTACGTCAACTAGATGTATCGACGATATGAGCTGTCTGTCGATTTGGTTCAAGGAAAAGTTATAGCGAAGCGAAATGAACAACTGAAACGATTCAGTTAATGACTTGTTTGATTGGAATGGGTAGCGCTAAAATTGTTGCGCCACTCGAAGGCACCTTAGCTAGACGTCAAAAGGCGAACGCCAAAAAGTTTTAATGATTATACCATGATTTAATGAAGACTATAGACCACTTTCAGTGTGACACCATTATGTATTTGAGCCATTGACCACAGTGATTACGGCCTCGATATGTCGACTGAACCTATATAAGTTCCTCTTACACTCGACCATTGGTAGTCAAACAGGGCTTTTATCCATCATCATGTCCATCACCAGGCCATCACCAACTCTCCTTTACATCCGACGCTTTACAATGGCAACCTTACGCCCTTGAAATACCACATATTTCGACAACTAAAAACATGGAGCAGTCATGGCCGATAGGTTGAGCTGAGAATCCAATGATTATCAGATTACAAGCCTTTTCACTCTGAGAGAGCAACATGTTTGGTTTCATATCTACATCTTTGTGGGCCCATGAGGTGATGTAAGCTATTGTGTGAGAGATTGGTGATTACGACAAGCTAAGTAACTGTAGTTTCAAGTGATCCAGAAGGAATAATGATATAGACATCGCAGACAGACGCGCAATGCTCGCTCGGCGGACTTGATCTAAATTTTGAATGTACCCAAGTATCTTCTTTGGGTTTTTGGCTCACATAACAGCATCAGTTGGTTTAAGAGAAGCGTTCCAGTGTAAGGTTTCCATGGATGAATGCCAGAGAGCGGTAGCTATGTTTTTTGTTATTTTGTATGCATCTTGTCATTGAGAGGCATGCAAAGTTACATAATCAAAGACCAGTGTAACCTGTGCTTGACTACAGAGGCCAAGAATAGAGACGAGATTTATAAATTTATACATCATTCATGAGTGAGATGACTTGGATAAAACTGAACTTTTGAAAAGTACTTATGGAAGCGAGTAAGGTGGCAAAATAGGAAGGTTTATCACGAAAACTCAACAGAAGGAAGCGACAGGGAGTGCCTGGTCCAGTTTCTCTAACGCAAGTACGCACATGGTTTGGAATCGAGGGTGATTTATTTTTTGCTTTATTTATACGCTAGATAATTCATCAAAAGGAATAGGTAGCACAGTCGCATGGCAGTCACTCGTGTTTTGTGTATCAAAGTCTATACATTTCAGAAGAAGAGCAAGGATCGAAAGTTTCACATAACATGTGAGGTGAAGTTTATTCATATGAATCGAATTGTCTTAACAGTTTTAAGCCCTGGTGAATCGCTCTCATAAATTGAAGGTAAAAGTTGCACATCAGAAGCGTTTTCATCGTAGCCAGCTATAAAGAACCATAGCCTCCATCAATGCCCATAAAATGACACTTTAGTAAGGAGTGTCGCCGATCCTATTGTCAAGATTAGCGAGTGCATCAAATAACACGAGGAATGTCAAGACTTACATGTTACCAGGCTTCTGGTAGCGAGCGACGACGTAAGAAGCACCATCGCCAGACTTGGCAACAGCCATACCGACAAGGGTGGTGGTCTTCCAGACGCACTGAGTGTAGTGACCGAAGCCCTGGTAGTTGGATCCCGAGATAGCCTCACCGTTGTACTGGCTCTTCTCAGAGAGGAAGGCCTCGACGGCATCGGTGAAGGGAGTCTCGCTGGTGCCCATGTAGAGGTTCTCACCGTCCTCGCCCTGAGAGTGGGTGAGGCTGCCGATGGAGGCGAGGTGGTCAGCCCACTCCTGGGCACCGGCAGCGAGATCGGCGTCCCAGGTCAGAGGCTCGTTGCCGACCTCCTCTCGGGCCTTGTTGTGGGCGTCAAGGGCACCCTGCTCGTCGGCAGACAGGCCGGAGGAAGATCCGGAGCCGGAGCCGGAGCCGGAGCTGGGCTTCTTCTCAGCGGGCTCCTCAGGCGCGGGCTCGGGCTTGGGCTCGGGCTCAGCAGGCTTGGGTGCAGGAGCGGGCTTGTTCTTCTTGGGCTTGCGGATAGGGCGGTAGGTAGGCTGAGCCTCGACGGCCTGGGGCTTCTCGACCGGGGGAAAGTCGGGAGTCGGGACCGGGCCACCGGCAGTGACGACGTGGGTGACGTAGTGAGTGACGACGACCTCGTGCTGGTTCTGGTTCTGGCCATGGTTCTTCTGCCAGTTTTGCCAGCCCTGCCAGTCACCTCGGTGTGGGATGGCGGCGGCGGTGGTGGCCAGCATGGAAATGGCGAAAGCGGAGAAATGCATCTTGAGAGAGTTTGCTGTGTTGTTTAAAACGTCACCGGGACTGTAAAAAGGTTCGTAAAAAATTGAATGAGTGAATGAGTGAAAGAATGTATGTATGATCGATCCTTCAAGGATGAGTGAGCGTTGCGCAAAAGGAATGAGTGGCAAGACTGATGAGTCTGAAGAGGAAAGAATGGAAGTTGAGGGGATCAGATGAGGGTTATATATTATCGTTGTACGACTTGTACCACCACCACCAATTCAACTTCATCCCGACTGGACTGTGGTGCCATGTAAGATTCAATGCGTAAGCCTCGAACGTGGAATTGATTGAGTGAGCGGAGCTCTTGTTTCAAAGGGTTGAAGCTCCGATGGCTTGATCCAGGGGTAAAGTTGGACTAGACCAGGGGTAAAGGCTTGGTTCCCAGTAAAAACCGTTGATGGCCTCAGCCTCCCGAACCAATCAAGACGAGAATCTGCCATGTCTCCCTAGTCTCCAGGGATCACACCCGAGTCTCCGGGTGTTGCGAAGTCATGGTGTGCGGGGGCTGGCACACTGAAACCCCCTCACTTAAGTCCTGTAATATTAAACCAGGCCCAGATCTGGTCAGTGTGTTTCGTCTTGACGCGGCTGTTCACCACCAAAAAGACGAGATGACATGCCGGGGTGGGCTTGGACAAAGGCTAGAGGTGAACGGCGCGCTATCTCAAGACTTAACGCCACTACGCAGGGCGGGATGAAGAGCCATCGATGCAGGAACAGTCAAAGGAGAACAAAGCGCCTTTCAACACGATGAACCTTAATTGCCGTATTCTTTGCACAGACTGGTATCCCCAGCTTTGATCAATAGCGGACAACGCCTCCAATGTCGCTTAAAGGTACATGTTCGTATTAACCCGAAAGCAAGGATCACCTGTCCAGGAACAAGGGAGATTCCATTAACAAGGTTAAATCTTGAGTTGAGATCACAATCGAAATCAGTTGCAAAAATTGTGCATGAGAAACCCTGCCAACGATCCCTTCTGTCTCGTCTCTGGAAAAAAACAAAGAAAGGGGGCCGACGCGGCCGGCTGTTTTGTTAAAAAGTTTGCTAAGCTAGCTCTACATAACTTGTTGACTCGTTTGCTCTGTAACAACACTACTGCAGGGACAAATGCAAATATGATTGGTTAAAAGGAAGTAAAAACTCCGCTGACTTTGCCTCCGAGCCGCTGTGAATACCAGTGTTGAAGATGGAGAATGTCATCAAATGTAGGCCAAGAAAAGGGGGGGTAAAAAGAAACAAACAACGGCGGCTGTTGGTTAAAGAAATTTTTGCATTGAAACAACCAGCGTGTTTTATGTCTTTGTGCAGTGGATAAAGAGAAGGACGAACATACATTGAACAGAGTATTCGTAAGCTGGGCTGGGCTGGACTGCACTGGACTGCGTAATGGTCGAAACAACGCCACGGCGCTTCTCGTTACGAGAACCCAATCACTTGCTTCTGTCTCGTTGTGACGGTCGATCCGCCTCGAATGCCGAATTAGCGGGGATCTCCCCCAACTTTGGTCTGCCGATGTTGTCCCTCTGCTGATCCCATCTTTCTCCCACCTGGTGCTGAGTTCTTTGTCATGGTTGAAAAAACCAGGCACGGCTCGAGCAGGGGCCCTTGCCAAGGGCTTATTTCCGAGACTTTGGCTGACTACAAGCTGTCTCGAATTGATATTGGGTCATTTTAGAACCTTGTTATTGAAAGTCCTGATCAATTACCTGGAAACCGTTGAACGGTTGAATGACTGACGACGATGTTGCCGAAGCTGTTGTGCCAACCCAATTTTTGAGTTTAATTCTTTGCATTTTCGTTTTATAAAAAGATGAAATTATGATTTACCTCAGACTCAGAATGTTAACAACGCCAAGATACCAAGAAACAATAAACAGCTCAATGTACATACGGATACGTTCATGCAATGGTGATCTC
Source organism: Fusarium buharicum (assembly GCA_014822075.1). Classification (NCBI taxonomy): domain Eukaryota; kingdom Fungi; phylum Ascomycota; class Sordariomycetes; order Hypocreales; family Nectriaceae; genus Fusarium; species Fusarium buharicum. Next base: position 55,368 of record JAATHB010000061.1, read on the forward strand.
GTTGCTTGTTTCTCTGAAACGCCTTATTTATTGCCTTCTTAAACTGGTATTAGACTGAGACTGTTACTTGATGAAATTGATTGCAGTCAATGCTTCATCTCCCTGGATCCCTGCATCAACATCGGATGGTTTGAGGGATTTGTAAAATAAGCCAAGGCTTGTCGGAGAAAATATGTTCAACGCACCATAATGCCCCTGCATTGGCTTTTACCATTGAAATTAGGTGAGGTCGATGTTGAAAGTAGGTGATTGATTGTTTAGCTCCTTAAGCTTAACCTACCCTATCACCAGTAAGGTTTTTCAAATAAACTGGAAAGACAACTCTTTTACAGTTTTTTACTGCCTATCTTTAATAGGCTGATAGTTACTCCGTACTGCACTTAGAATCGCCAATATCTTGCGTATTGTTCTTTGTCTAGGTAGGTATAGAGTAATCATTCACGACTACTACTCTTTCACCACAACTGACATGCTAACACTAAAAGCATGTTCATCAAAAGATGTTTAGTATATATCATCATGAACAAGTACACTTCCTTTATTATTTTATTCTTACTTCGGCTTGATACTATTATTGACTGGGCGTTAAATACGAAGTCGATAGTTGGTTGTTAAGCGAGTCACAAGCTCACGACCTCAATATCAGGTTACGAGGTGTGACTGCCGGCCACGAGCGATGATCGCATTTAGCCCGTATTTAACCATGCATATATTCGGGAAAATATTGTACTGGAATGACTTGATGTAACTTTGTCAATAGCTTGATCTTTTATTTCAATGTCGCTTTCTTAGCTGTCGACGGCCAGGGAACTCAGAAACGGGACTTGCTAGGTCACTTTGATAACGTAATAATAGATAAAGTATCTCTCAGGTGCGAAATGCGTCTTATCTGCTAGAGGTCTAACACAAGCAAGCTGCTCATCTGGAGAGGGGTTTGCCAATCCTCTGTACGAATAATATTGATTATTTCGTAAACCCCTTCAGTGGTTGAGTAAGATGCTCGTATTCACTCCAGGTCAAGCCTTCTGCGTCATGATTACGCCAAAGCGTCCGGTAAGATTGACTCTCTCGTATCTATCCAATAGTGTTCAACACATCACATCCATTGTGACCGGCACAAAGACTATTGCATATGCACTTGAGGGCTATAGCCTATAGAAATCGAGGAGCTCAGCCTGCTCAGGTAACATTGAAATGAACGAGGCGCCGGTGAGGAGAGTCAACCGCGTAGAATCAACCGTGAATCAAATGATATGATCTCTACTTGGAGCGTCAGGTCTTACCAGACACCATCAGGCCCTTTCTCGTCGCTAATTAAACCAAGGAACTATCGATCCGCCACAAGCACCTTTCTTCTGCGTGACCATAGACGCCCCCTGTCAGCTTCTGTCAGATCCAGGTTGAGAATGAATCCCCAAGCAGTATCGGCAGTTCAGTCTGTGGGATCGACTGACTAAACTCCCACGTCCGGCTGAGTTGCACCCCTTCAAAGAGATCGCAGGATCTAAGCACACCGCCGTGTCAACGCCAGGAGACCTCTTCTTTCATATTTGATCAGAGAGAAGAGATATGCCTTTTGAATTTGAAAGACAACTCATGGATAGACTCGGCAGCACTGTCAAAGTAGAAGACGAAACTGTTGGATTCAGATACTTCGATACCCGCGACGTCCTCGGTTTTGTTGACGGAACCGCCAACCCCGTTGGACCTGACATCTCAGATTCGGTTCTGATCACTGGGCAAGAGGACTCAGCTGGCGTAGGAGGTAGTTATGTCGTGTTGCAAAAGTATCTACACAATCTGAAAGCATGGCGATCACTCAAGACAGAACAACAAGAAGCCATCATTGGACAGACAAAACTAGATAACATCGAGCTTGACAATGCGGACGAAGGCCAACAGCTGTCTCACAAGAGTCTTGCAACGATCGAGGATGAGGACGGAAGTGAACACAATATTCTGCGAGACAATATGCCGTTTGGATCTCCAGCATAGGGAGAATTTGGTACCTATTTTATTGGCTATTCTAAAAAATTATGGGTGATAGAAAAGATGCTCGACAGTATGTTTATTGGCTATCCGCCTGGGATGCACGATCGAATCCTTGACTGTTCCAAACCAGTGACTGGTTCGATGCTCTTTGTACCCTCTGCGAGTTTGTTAGCAGATCTCGACGGGTGATTGATTTGAACAGGTAATTTGTACGCAGTCTGTTGCAAAGGTTCTGAATAACAGGTAACTGACCAATTGTACTCAAATTCTTATTTCGATAACAATGACTGTTTTGTTCCTGTCATTATCATGATAAGTGATCACTATCAATTCGGAAGATGAAACGCGTACGACCCTCAGTGGTAGTCCAGATCTGGCCATTCTATACAGCTCTAGGTTGTACTTGGATCTTATATAATACTTGTAGGGCGTGTCAGTAACACAGGAATGGTGGAAGGGGGTCGCAGGCTCTTGTTCCATTTGGATCCAAATATAACCTGGGGTTTGCGAGTCTGAAGTACTACTAAGTTGTCCTCCGGGCTATAAGATTCAGGACGATAGTTGCATCTCGATTGAAGAAGTTGATTGCCTTCCTAGTTTAACTCTCGAGGATCATATTTGCACCTCCAGTACTCCGATTTGTTAGCTTGAATACCCCATCGCCAATGGAATTTGTGAACAGAAGTCAAAGCCCAAGCATCCAACAGGCTCAAGTTTTGTATCATAGAGAAGCCTCCTTCTTCTGAGCCTGGCTACTTCAACCGTGGAATGTGCGAGGACAAGCACAGCTATCTATCTAACTTTGAACGCCTCTCAAAGGCAATATGCGTACACAATAACAAAAAATACAGTTTTTTTTTTCCCACATTATACGCATCGTTGGCCTGATGCTACACACGGACAAGCACAGCTACCCTGGCCTTTCCCTCGAGAGGAGGCTGCGTGACTCTAAGCGTCTTGCTTCATGCCGGACTGGGAGCAAGTTCAATGATAAGGTCAGTAAGAAAAAGTCCGTCCTCCATTGTCGCTCTGTCGAATACAGTGATGGCAAGCATATGATTAAAGATCCATCAAGATAAGGTGTTCTCCAGGACCTACGTACATTCAATGGACTGCAATGTGCGACTAACGATCGCTTAAGTGGGTGCAGTATAACTGGTTATTTAAAAATGCTTTTTAAATGGTTTAAGGTTTTAGCTGATTTAATTTTTTAATTATAGTCGATAGTAAAGGTTGTGCTTAAGGTATTTGAGTTTATCCAAGCTTTTAGTAAAGGCTTCTAAGTTAACCTAAATCTGTACCTATCGTACTAGACATTAGAGTATACAACTGCCTAGATAATTATTATTACTTGAGCATACTAACCTCATTGCCGAAAGAATCAGTTTTTAGACGTTAGGTAACAATGCAGCTAAACAACTTTCCATCGATTTTAACTGTGATCTCAGCATTTATAAATACCATATAATAAAAATATCTGAGGCCTTCTAAGGTGTCTGTCACTATGTTAGTAGCATATATCTAGAGTACTTAGATACTAGGTTATTAACCGAAGCCACTATATCTTGTAGTGTGTCAAGTTTCTCCTGAACTTCATATATGGAGCCATAGATATCATGGCAAGTAGTGGGTGATCATTTGAGAAATACTTGCGGAATGTATTTATTCTATATACAATACTCATATATCTACTGTCGAGTATGTCCCATAACCGTTTATTCTATAGCTTTCTAAGCACCGTTGCCATTGTAGGCAGCCAGGTTGGGGCTGCCGTTCAGGGTGCCAGTGATGCGGCCAGAGGTACCAAGAGCCTTAATGCGGCTGGTGACAGCAGCGGGAGTGGAAAGACCCTCAAGGACCTGGAGGTAGAGAGCAAGACCAGCAACGTGAGGGGCGGCCATAGAAGTGCCGTCGATGGTGTTGGTGGCAGAGTTAGAGCCGATCCAAGATGATTGAATGCCAACACCGGGGGCAAGAACATCAACACCAGCACCTGTAAAGAAAGTATTAGTACACGCTCGGATATATTTCGAGGAAGAGGAAAACAAACCGTAGTTGGTGAACGAGGCAGTACGCCAGCGGGAGTCAATAGCTCCAACGGTCAGGGCGTTGGGAGCGTTGGCGGGAGATGTGCCGGAAACGGGCTCAGGTCGGCCAAAGTCATCACCGTTGCCAGCAGCAACAACAGACAGAACTCCGGCGTTATAGGCAGCGTTAATGGCAGTGGTCCAGGTCTGGGAAGCAGGGCCACCAAGAGACAGGTTGATAACAGAACGGGCCTCACGGTTCTTGGAGGTGATATCGTTGACAGCCCAGTTGAAGCCAGAAAGAATAGTAGAAGCAGTTCCCTCGTTTCCGGAGAAAACCTTGACAGAGATGATGTTGGCCTAAAAATGAATCAGTATAAGAGCTCCCAAAGACTAGACGGTTTGATGTAACTGACCCTCTTGGCAACACCATAGGTAGAACCGGCGATAGTACCAGCAACGTGTGTTCCATGACCAATGGAGTCCACATGCTGACCTCCAACAGCGTTGTGACCAAGGGTGGCTCGGCCACCGAACTGGGTGTGTGTGGCCAAAACGCCGCTGTCGACAACATAGGCGTAAGAGCCAGAGCCGGCAGTAGTATCGTAGATGTAGCCACTGGAGCTAGGAGCGCGGTGAGAGATAGCAGCCAGGCCCCAAGGAGCGCCGGACTGGGTGGTCAAGGCGCGGTCAGAGAGCTTCTCAGGCTCCGCATCCAGGAGGTACATAGTATAGTCAGGCTCAACAAAGGCAACCTAAAAATTGTTAGTAACTCGTTTGCTGAACTGCTAGTTATCAAGCATACCTCGGGGCTGGCCTTGATCTCCTCAATGGTAGCCTCGTCGAACTCGCCAGAGTAAGCGGACCAGCTGCTGATGTTGAAAGTCTTCTCAACACCGGTGGTATCACGCTTGGACAGGCTGCGGCGGTGGACGTCACCAACCCAGTTCAAGTGAGCAGTAACCTTATCGTCCGAAGCATCTGATTTGAGGGTAATGATGTACTTGTCGGGAGCAGCAACAGCTTCCTGTCGCTTGTTGGCAGTTGGCGCAGCGAGAGCCGCAGGGAGCAGAGCTCCGATGAACAGAGCAAGACGACGAAGGTTGGCCATGATGAATAGAGATAGAACAGAGGCAGAAGAGGTTGTGAGATTGAGGATGATGAGAGTATAGCTAGAGAGGATCTTCAAGTGTTTTTATATCTAACAGATGAGTATATCGCTGAACTATGCGAGGATGTCTTGAAGACCAATCATCAACATCATTAACTATCTTCCTTGCGTGATAGAGTATGAGATGGAGGCCTTCCTAAACCGTAAAGGCGGCCGACATGTCCAAGTAAGGAAAGTGATAAAGACGGTATACTAAGACAGCAAAAGTGCCTACCATTGCCAAGACATACTTGGGTTGGAGTTGGGTCTCAAAACCTCGGCCGGTTGACGTATGGAACCCCTCTTCTAACTCGTCATTCGAGAAGTTTGTATTTGGATATTGGTATCGATGTAAATCTGACTAAAATCGTCATCAGCGGTTATCTATCAGAAAGGAATACTGATATCAAGTACATATGCAGATAGATCTAGATATGCGTACATATTGGTTATTCAGTACCAACAATCACAACAGCGTCTGATCATTCTCCGATATCGTCTGTTTGCCAAGGACTTTAAACGCTCAATCTGGGTCTGTGTGTCCGGGGTACAGCTTCAGAGCGATATTCTGGCGTCGGGACTAGCCATCACTCATCACGTCTTCAACTTCTCCTTCCTTTTTGGCCTAGCGAATACGGAGGTCCCCGCTGCCTCAGTAGTATCACCGCTATCATGTCCGGAGTAAATGCTCACAAAAGGTAACGTGATGGGAGTGCTTTGACGGGCTGTCCCTCTTCAACGGGAAAACGATGTGTCGATCTGTCAAACCAGAGATATTACGCATGGACATGGAAGGGTTGCAGATCCTGATTAGTTCATCTCTAGTCGAACCTCATAAGATCCCTGGGTATAAGCCGCTTTGTACATGCTCGCGTGCTTCGGGCGCATTGCTTCTTCGGGAATATCTAGGGATCTTATGTAGAGACTAAAGAGTATGCTTGATTTATGCATGCCTGTGAGATGAATTAGCGCATACGCTAACGGGCTGAAACGTTTAATTCCGCGAATCAGAGCAAGGCCTGGGTATCGTTTCGGCACCTAACAATAGTACCCATCACTTGTGATGCCGAATACAACAACAATTCCGAGCAAAGAGGACGATTAACGATCTTACTGGAGGATCTAAGCAAGGGGGGACTCCGCAAAGACTGGTAGCAGAAAATGGCCACGAGATAAGACGTCAAGTGCCGATGATAAAGATGGTATAGCTCTGGGTCCAACGGCCCTCTCCGATGCCGATCTCGTCGGTTACTAAAGCCTCATTGCAGTCAGCTTTATTAGTTTCCCTGATTCGCTTATTCCCTTTTCGCTTCAAGTTCCATCCAGCGAGTCAGTGTCTGACCGCTTGAGGAGCAAGGGTGGGAGAGTCGGAATAGCGTCATTAGGACCCTCACTGGTGTAGCCCTCACAGAACAGGACCAACTTTGCCAAGTACACTAGTTGTATCAACTTAAGTCTGAAGGGGAAGTTGAAACTGCTTCACGTAAGTAACAATCGCTGGATCGTATTTGTATTTACAACGTAATTATTGTCATGCGCTGATACTCCAATGACTACTGTGCGTATTATCTGAACGATGTCAGAGAATAAAATGATCTGATGTATGAGAGTTAAAATTAGCTTAGCTCAGTCGGTGTTATTATCAACATGAGATCAGGTTCTTCTTCAGCCCTCTGAAATTATGTGTGGGCTTTAGGGTATCCCAACAGATGATTTTATCTTACATCTTATCTAACTTTACTCGCCTCTCAAAGGCAATATGCATACACAATAACGAAGAATAAAATTTTATCTTACATTCAAATACCAAGATGTCTGGTATGTATACGGGCGCCTTATATGGCCTAGCCTTTTTCGCTCTGGATGGTAATATTAAGACGAAAGTAGTAAGAAATGGCAAATGGGTATATCGAGGTAAGATATTACTCTACTGTCCAAAATGGAAGCAAAGATCCGCGAGGAAAATCTTGCTGACTTATGGTCTTAGAACATGCAATATGATCCGCGGCCTTGTTCCAATGGGAACGATTGTTAAAGTGGGCTGTTGAAAATGGATAGGAACCTCTATGTAAGTCTTCAGATAAGCCAATACCTGATGAACCCTTCCAAACGTGAACAAAGCCGCTGGCTGCGAAGAGCAAGAAGCCAATCTAACCAGAAAATGCCTTGTGGGTGCATTTAAGGGCCTAGTATTAGTGTCTACTACTATAATTGGAACTCTCACTGTTGTATACAATGATGCGAGGTAAAGAATTTCATGGTAATCACAAAGCACATAAAGCCTGCCAGGTAAGATCAGAAAGCAGAGAGTGAAGAAGAAAGAAAACAAAGCTTTGGCAAAGGCAAGACCGCATAGTTAACATAAAAAGAAGAAGTATTAAAGGGACACTTGAAGCTTAAGCGCTCTGAGACTATCCAAGTGACAGTGTTCGACAGAAGGGGGATTGAACTTCTAGCTCAGGATGAAACAAAGAGTAAAAAATACGTCACGTACATGTGATATGAGTTCCCTGATGACTGCCAATTTTACATGAGAATGCCCTCGTATGATTGCGGTGGGAATTTCTCTTGTTCCGAGCAAGATTGGAATGCTGGTGTGTGCCACCCTAGCGAATTCCCGAATTGACGTAACGGATGTGCAACTAGAAGCTCAAACAAGGCATTCGGCATCTACTCGGGAATTTTCATATGAGACTTGACTCATCTGCCTGAGGCTGCGATGTGCCCTCAGAGCATTCCTTGCCGGCTGTCAGCTTTATTTGTGCAATGGAATCAGTCCCAGATTTGTGAAACACGGGAAGATCGCTATATAAGAAATAACAGATGCTTGTTACGGTGGAGCATGATTCAAGTTTTGTTCAGTGGCCTTAAATTAAAGAAAACCAAGAAATATAGCCTAAGAGGCCTTTCATCCAAAGACTATCTATCAGAGTAAAACTTTGGCAAAAGAGGTTAAGTCTAACCTAACGACTTATCAATATTGCCCTACCCGCGTCTTTAAGAAGAAAGAATACTAAATTCTGTTTGAAACCCTTTCTGTGAGCTTCATATGCACCTGCCGCTCTGGACGCCCTGCTCCGACAGTATCAAACGTAAGATCCGGCATGGGCTCCTTCGTGATACCACCGTTGGCGTCGCACATCCCAAAGTCGTAGCTCGCAATGAATATGACCGTGGGAATTAACATGTTCAAATGGGCAAACTACATGGTTAGATTCTCCAGTCCCCTAAACTCTTACGTGGAACAGACTTACTCTCATGCCAGCTGTGCAACGTTAGCAATACTTTTCAAAGTCATGAAGCACAAGAGACTTACGGCAAGGGTGGCTTCCAGCTCCCCAACCCAAAAAGGGATAAGGAGCTTCCTTGTTTTTAGAGTTGTCTTGACTGTGCCGTCTCGGATTCCACTCCAGGGGACTTTCGTAAACTTGAGGATTCATGTGAATGTCCTTGACCGAATAGACCTGAACATATCCGTTATCAACGAATTTGGTTACAAGATCTGTATCTGGTGTAACAAACCGCAAGACTCTTTCTTGGAACAACAAAACTCGTACCACCAAGAGGAACATGGCTATCACCTATGTTCTTGCGTAACATTGCTCCTGACATGGTGAAACGCAAGGTTTCTTTCAAGGCGAGTTCTAAAGACGGAAAACTGCTTTCCCAATCTTGCAGGGTGAGGTGATAAAGAGTCTCTGTGATGCTCTCACCAGAAGCTCGTTGGTGCTTGGACAAGACGTCGTCAATTTCTTTACGGACCTGAGAAAGCCAGATAGGATCTCGCGCTAGGTAGCACAAGTTCCACACCGAACTAATGCTTGTGTTAAAAACACCAGCAATAATAGCAGCCGTGATTGCCTAGTGAAGGAGTCGTCAGTAGCTTGTAATTGTGCAAGAGTCTTGAGATAAGAGCCTACAATTGACATGATCCAGTCACCGCATCCTTGATCCAACATTAGTTGCAAGCCATCGGTTCCTCTTTTGCCAGTCTTTCGTCTCTCGTTGATGAATCCTTGTACCATCCAATGTAACTTGGTATAGCCCCAGAACTTCTTGATTTTTGAAGGTGTTGGTAGTAGAGGGAACCATATGTCAAACAACGAATGCTCTTCCAACGGTTTGTAGATCTTTCTTGTTTGAGCCAGTAGGTCTGGAGAGTCAGCAATGTCGTGTATTCCAACTATGCGGTGCGTCAGTTGATAAACCAGGCCAATCATCATCTCGAGAGGATTAATCACAGCCTTGTTGCCCAAAGTCTTGAAGCACTCATGGCTGTCTGCGACGAGATGATGGAGGTTCTGCGATATGTGGTCATCCTGTCTGCACTTTTTGTAAACCTGAAAACCAGCACGCGCATAGCTGTTGTTTTCGGTGTCTACGTTCAAGACGCTCCCGAGAATTGCAAGATGACTGTCATAATATTTAGTTCTTGCTTCTCCTTGAATGCCAATGAAACCATACCCTGACAAAGGATCGAAACCACGCGACGTCAAAAAAGTTGACCTAGCTTCGTTTCCAGAGACGGCAACAATGTGGTTGGCACCATACCAGAAGCTGAAAAAGCCATTGGTACTCTTTGCTATGCCTTGCTGGAGGTACTCGATCCTGCGCTTAGAGAAGCGTGGTGCATCAAGTCCAAGGTTGTGCTTGAGGAAATGGGGGGCACCTCGAGGGGGACTCAGGCGGCCGATGTACGGTTTTCCAGCCACAAAGATAAGAATAACAATGAAGGCAACAAATACATGCTGGGATTGCAGCGTCGACAGAGTTTCCAAGATCATAGCCATTGCTATTAGCCGTAAAAGTTCTTGGCAGCTACTTTTTCAGCAGGAAAAATGTGGAATAATCAAAGAAGTGTTCGTAAGTTCAGAAAGAGATGTAAGTAAGCTAAGAAGGTTGAGAGGGATAGCAACCGATCAAAGGGAGGCTAGAAGCTAATCTTGTCTCGAGTCGGACTAGATGGGGATAGAGTTCTAGTATCGAGAAATCAAGCCAAGGGATCATCCACTGGAGAGAACTTGAGATTGCCGATGCAGATCCTGTCATGTGTTGAAGAATGCTGAATGATTCACCGTTCAGCTTGGACTTGGTTCTCTCCACTACATATCTCACTCAGGTCTTATAATACGAGGTAGGGATTCTGCCTAGTTACTATTGATAGCACATGGCAAGAATAAGCCGATGTTGAACGGTATCAGTATTTTATGTGGCGCGGCTCTTAGTCGAGATAAGATACTAGTTACATTGGTAGTATTGCAACTTGTTCCTATATAGATAAGATGCGCCTACGTCTAGCAGAGACTGATTTGCGAAACATTGAGACACAAGGTCCGGCGAGCCTACAGTCCATACCCCTTCTGTCCTTATCACACATTTGATCTGCGGGTGGCTTACTTTGACAAGCGGGAAAACAGGCGTAGCACTCATCCCACATGCCTAAGCAGGAGGACCTATGTCTTAGGATTCTCATGTTGAGTATCAGAATCTCCAATGTAAAGGGCAAATATCACCGAGACACTGACTTAGACCCCCACTCAGCACCATCGGATGCGGCCAAGGGACCGCGGAGCGGGCCGTATTAGTGAATATCAACTATCAGTTCACAATGAATGCATTCCAATACTGAAACGAGGGATTTATATTGCTGATCCTTATCTCTCGAAGTTGTAGATCGGAAGTAAGGAGTCCTCAACGAAACCCACCTGGTTCCTATCACATCCCGTTATGCCCATGCCACGTCAGTTATTCGGCTCTGGCCTCTGGCATCTGTCTCTTCTTACCCATATTTTTGCGTGAATGACGTGAGACGAGCGAGTTTCTAGGCTATATAGAAGAATATCCCTTGAATAAACCTGATTCAATTTCCTTCCTAGCATTCATTCATCCAAATATTTTCATAATCTTAAGATGCTTATTCAGTCAGAGACAGTGCATGATACTAAATCCTGGCGTGGGAAAACAGACCATACCAGATGGCGCCTCAAGGACGATGACAGCCGTCATAGCTGGTATTACCTACCAGATGATGAAGCCTCCAAAGAATCGCCACAAAGTTATGCAGAAAAGTACTACCTAGACCTGCCTTTGGTATGTTATCTCGCGATTATGCTTAGCTCAAGAACTGACCGACAAAGGACCTTCCACACCTCTCTACTCCTACTTCCATCTCCGAAGCTGCCGCTAATGGCCTCACCTTCTTCGAAAAGTTACAACTGCCTTCTGGCCACTGGGGTTGTGAGAGTGGTGGTGCCATGGTCTTTTGCGTCGGTATCATCATCGCTTGGTTTGTCACAGACACACCGATCCCGGAAGCTACAAAGATTGAGCTCAGGAACTATATGGTTTCTCAAGCAAACCCAGTCGAAGGCGGATGGGGACTTCATACCACTGACCAGAGTACTATATGCGGAACCGCCATCAACTATGTTGTCCTTCGCATTCTCGGCATGGATGTTAACGACCCTATCCTTGTGAGAGCCCGCAGCTTTCTTCAACAGAATGGAGGGGCAACGCACTCAACAATCTGGGGTAAGCTCTGGCTAGCAATTCTCGGGGTCGTGAACTGGGACATCGTTAGTCCCATCCCCGCAGAACTTTGGTTGCTACCAGACTGGGTACCTTTTGCCCCCTGGCGCTTCTACGCAGAAATGCGACTTGCATCTCTTCCCATGAGCTACCTATACTCTACGAGATGGTCCTATCAGGGGAATCCAGAGTTCATCCGGGCTCTTCGAGAAGAGGTCCTTGTTGAGCCATATGATACCATCGACTGGGTAAACAACCGTGATACCGTGGCTTCATTCGACTGCAGGCAGCCCAAATCATGGATACTCAAGGGTGTAAACTGGGCATTTCTCAATGTCTGGCAACCTTACATCCGCCCAAACTTCTTGAAGAAAAGAGCCGAGTCTTGGGTGGGCCATCAGATTGACATGCAAGACTACAACACCGAGTACATCGGAATCGCGCCAACCGATGCACCAATGAACACCATCATCTGCTATTTTCGAGACGGACCGGGATCTACTAGCTTCAAGCGACATATCGAAAGGTTACAAGAATATCCCTGGATGACATCCGAGGGTATGCAGATCAATAGCAGTAACGGAAGCCAATGCTGGGATACAGCATTTCTGGTGCAAGCTGTATGCCGTTGCGGGTTCCAAACAGACGAGAGATGGAAATCCATGCTAAGCAAGGCCTATCACTACCTGGAACGGAACCAGATACGAGAAGACTGTGTGGATCAGGATAAATGTTACCGACAACCTCGCAAAGGTGGATGGGCTTTCAGCAACAGGGGCCAAGGGTACGCAGTCAGCGACTGCATTGCCGAGGCACTGAGAGCTGTCATCTTACTTGAGAAGACGGCCAATCTACCCAAGATATTTGATGACCGGCGCCTCTTCGATGCTGTAGACACTATGATGCTCTACCAGAACAAGAGTGGTGGCGTATCTGCTTTCGAAGCCAAGCGTGGAGGCGAATTCCTCGAGCAGCTCAACATGTCCGAGATCTTTGGAAGACAGATGGTTGAATACGACTATCCAGAGTGTACAACCTCTTGTGTTACTGCGCTATGTCTGTTCAGAAAATACTGGCCCGACTACAGGAGCAAGGACATCGAGATTTTCATCAAAAGGGGAGTTTCTTGGATCAAGAGAGACCAGAGACGTGATGGTAGCTGGTTTGGAAGTTGGGGCATCTGCTTCACCTACGCTACAATGTTCGCTATGGAAAGCTTGTCTGCTATTGGTGAGCACTACAGCAACAGTCTTCATGCCAAGCGAGCTTGTAGGTTTCTGCTTTCTAAACAGCGTGAAGATGGAGGGTGGTCTGAAAGCTTCAAGGTACTTGCGTCACTAATTCTCCTCACAATCTGAACACTCACTAACCGTGTACAGAGCTGCGAGACTGGAGAGTACCACGAAGACCCCAGTGGTTCGCTCGTAGTCCAGACAGCCTGGGCGCTCATCGGTCTAGTCGAAGCACAATATCCTGACCCAGAGCCTTTAGAGCGAGGTGCACGGTTTCTTATAAGTCGACAGCAAAGCAATGGCGAGTGGCTGAAGGAAGCCATTCCGGGGTCTTTCCACAACTTCTCTACGTTTTCTTACCCGAATTACAAGTTTACTTTTACACTCAAGGCGTTGGGTATGCTGGCAAAGAGGTTGCCTGATCTGAGGATATCTGTTCCTGGCACCTAGCATTGGGATTGCTTTAATTCCGTCGAGACCTTTCTTATCATGTTATTTCATTACTTATAGACTGTTTATCATATATGAAACAAAAACCCAATTTTAAAATTGCCCATAAATAGTTGTGCATTCATGTCTCTGCTACAAGTCCTTCTGCTTTTTATCTCCTGCCGCTTCAGCAACCAACCTTCCTGTCTGATCCGCTTTCAACAAAGAATATGACACAGAAACCTTGATTTGATTGCTAAGCCATTGTGGTAGCATCTCTAATGCTACAAGCTGTAGCGCGTGAGGCAGATAAGGCACGATGTGTGGCCTACCACAACCAATTCTTGCCAGTGCGGACTTGACCCAGGCTGAAGCTGTCGGTACCATCAGACCAGAGGGAACAGATACGCCTCCAGTGTCAGTAACCTGTGTAGCTCGAAGTCCCAAAACTTCAATATTACGCCTCTTCAAAGCCATGTCTAACCCCAGTTCTGTGCTGCTAGCCATAAGGAATGCTTTGGAGGGTCCGTAGCTAGGAAACAAAGGTAAACCAGTGTCGCATAGCGAGCCAATGTTGAGTATCAGAGCAGGCTGACTCCTCAGTATTTGGGGTAGGATCTTGCTAGTAAGAAGAAGAGGAAAGCTAGCGTTGAGATGGATGTTGCCAAGCAGCTGCTCGCGTGTGTAATTCTCTATCGTATCGAAGTCGTGATCAGTACCAAGAGACGTAGTTCCTCCCACGTTATTGATGAGGACCTTGATCTGTATATCCAATAAACTGGTGACAATTTCGTCAAATTCGACGTTTGATGGATTCGAGGCGTCTGCCATAATTAGACGAATTTCGCGTTGTGGGAACTTGGTTTCCAAAGCTTCCTTGACGGAATCAAGCTTCGCCTTGGAGCGGCCGTGAATGACGACGTTGAACCCTCTTGACGCAAGCTCAAATGCAAAAGCACGTCCGATACCTGAGTTGGCGCCCGTAATGAGTGCCCATGGTGGTGAGCCGTCGTTGGTCTGGGAATATCTTGAGAATGACGATGGACGGGTATACAGCCAGAAGAAAGAGGCCACCCTCACAGCAGTCCAGAGAATAGTAAAGATGCCAACTGCTATAATAAGCCCCATAGCTAATGGCTCTGATTCTGAGACAAATTTATGAGAGTCGTAGCACGGTGTGGTCGCCTTTAAATTGTAGATAGAGATAAATAGATCGTCATACAAAATTCTTTTATGCGTCATAGATAGCCTGCGGTTCCACAAACTCAACCACCTCCTGAGGTCTTTGGGAATTTATACATACAGTAACTACCACTCTATACCCAAGTACACCCACTCATATGTCTGACGAATAATTCTGAAGTTATAGTCTAGTTATTGGTCTGCTTGTGTCCAAAGCCCGGTGTGCCACCAAGTGACCCAAAAATGTCACCAACGTAGTTCTGTGGAGGTATTCCAGCCTCAAATCTAGTTGACCAATCCCCCAAGATACCCTCTATCACTTTCGAAGCTGCAAGATACAGATTGCGAGTCGAAGGCCCCAAGCCTCCTTTGTCCATAACAAATGGAAGTTGATGTGATTTGTCTTCATGTCCGCGATCAAAGTTAGATGCAGATCGAATGAGAATGATTCGAGAAAAGTCGACCTTTCCTTGTAGCGCTGCGTTCAAGAGACCCGCTAGCAGAGCATTGTCCTCCTGGGCTGTCATAGTGTACTCGGCCTGCCCAGAGGTATACACCCTGGCAACCCTTTCCATGGCTTCAGAGAGACGATGACCATGCCAAAAGGTATTTGAAGAAAGAACATCGCCCTCGATGACACTCGGTTGTAACGTCGCTGCGTCGAAGATCCCATCAGGTGAACCGTGCCACAAAACTCGGTTTTCTGCAGCTTCTGGGGTGTCTTTAAGAGTTATAGTCTTGGTAACTGATAATGCATAGTCTCTCAAGGCGCTGTTCAGCTCAAATACCTCAGAGCCATGAACAATGGCTGGGAACTGATGTATATCGTCTGCACCCATGGGTACATAACCTGCGCCCCATTCCGAAGGGACCTCTCTCGCGTCAAACTCAAGCTGAGTATCAACCTGAACGGCGAATTTTGCAAATGCAACAGAGCCAATAGTGGCACGTTTGGGATTGACGCCTGCAATGCCGGTCAAGACAAAATATGTCTTTGTCAGATCAAAGACTGGCGATGCAAGAAGAGCACTAATTGACAAAGCAGCGTTAATAACTGCTCCGTATTAGAAGCGTCTATCAAAGTCCTTTTTAGTGTGCTTACGAGCAGTGCCTACAACGAGAAGGGCGACTTGACCATTCTCTGTTACGTGGATATTCTCATACCCTCGTGCTAAACCTGGGACGCGCACCTTGCGTGGGAACTGAAGAGCACTCGTAGGAGCAAGCCATTCTCTCGACTCTTCGTAAAACTACAGAGAATTAGATCCATGCCAAATCATACCAGGGGCTCTACCTGCCATTGCAGTTATGAGCACTTTCGGTGCTAGTTTGTCACCAGTTTGATGCTGACCTCGAGGGCCCAGCGAGGCCGACTCTTGTGAACTCATGATTGCTTCGTTCTTTACTTGGCCACAACAGCAGTTACTATGGTCCAACGAGAAGACGAGTAAAGAATTTTGAGGCAATATTTTTCAAGTTCAAAGTAACACGATTAGGTCTACTTCTGCATGCGGGGTCAAAATGGCGTGATTGGAGAAACTAAAGATACAGCCCATCCTCTTATCTCACCCCATCTGTTATTTTCAGCCGAGGCTCACGATGTTCTCAAGATCATCCCTTCAGATCTTGGCAGGAGGGTGTATAAGGTTCCATAAGTAATTCTTAACCTGATGAACCATTACCAGAGCCAGCACCACAATCCCACCACGATGAGGCCCAGGATGGCGGTAAAGATCATCAGCACTCTTCTTCTCCGTCGTCGCATACGCATCCGCTCCTCTCTGAACTGCCTGGCTGATACAGCAAGTCTCTCCGTCCTGGCCGCCAGGTCTGCCCCATCCGGTCTGCGGAGAATTCTCTCAAGATCAGTCATGGCTATCTTCTGTTGGCTGTTTGAGATTGCGACATTTTCCGTTGTATAGTCCCTTCTTGCGAACCTTGACATCGTGACCTATGGGTGCTGTTGCTGGTTATTGTAGAGGTGAATTTGAGGATGTTAGAAATACAACAACCGCTACAAAGCTTGAAAAATGTCTTTTTAAGGCAGTACAATTGCTAAAATATGAAGAAACATGGAAAGAGGGTGAACAGGATCACTGGAAGAGTCGTTAGATGTTAAGCGTGTCTGCCTGGGTCAAGCCAAGGCAGACTTTGGTGTCGCATACTTGGCTCAAGACGTCAGCTTACCCGAGCGAATACAAACAGAATTCTGCCTTTCCTTGTCAGTGGATGTCAAAGCTCTAAAACTGATAGCGCATTTTTGTCTTTTAGTACAGTAGGTACTGGACTTCTCGAAGAATGTCGTGGTTAACTACCTCAAACGTTTACTATTTATCTCGTTTGGCCATGAGGTTGCTATACACCGCGGAGACTTGCTAGATTACACCATGATTACAAGCAACACCCATCATTGAAGCCAAAAGGTATCACGTGAATGCTTCTGGAAGCGGATACCGCAAATACGCTAGTGGGGTTACATAAATTGTAGAAAGCGTCATTTTGTATCTTCTCTTTGCAATATTATCATTCGTAATTCTTTCAGATTCTCAAGAAAACTACAGTCATTATGGCTTCAGAGCAACTCAACGCTGGCTCCCTCTTCAATGTCAATGGCCTTGTTGCATTAGTCACAGGCGGAGGCTCAGGTTGGACAACCCGAAAGCCCGTGCTCTGACTCGGTGTAACTAACAGGTTCGTAGGTATTGGTCTTATGTTCACCAAAGCCTTGCTTCAAAATGGGGCTGCCAAAGTTTACATCGCTGGCAGAAGAAAGAATAAGCTAGATGAAGTAGCCAGCTCATTTGGTGACAAAGTCGCCGCAGTTCAGTGCGATGTTACCTCCAAATCTGATCTCCAAAATGTGGCCTCTCAGATCGAAAAGGACACCGGCTACATAAACCTCTTGGTATGCAACTCTGGTATAGGTGGACCACAAGTCAAGGCCATCACTCCTGAGACAACCTTGGAGGATTGGGCAAAGGCCAACTTCGATACTAACTTTGACGACTATGTCAACACCTTTGCTATCAACACAGCTTCAGTTTGGTACACCAGTATGGCACTTCTTGGACTATTGAAGAAGGGCAACGAGAAGGGCAATGTCGAACAGACTTCGCAAATCATCGTTACCAGTTCGATTGCCGCGTTCAATAAGAAGGCTCCTGGAGGCTGGGCTTATGGACAGTCCAAGGCTGGAGCAGTTCTGGCGGCTAAGCAACTTGCTGTTGCCCTTCCTCAGTGGAATATCAGGTAAGCCTTTTAATTTCCATGTGTCTTGATCAATGCTAACCACTACCGTGATAGAGCCAACTGCATCGCACCAGGCTGTACGTTAAACCTCCTCCTGAAGCACAGACACCTCTAACATATTATAGTATTCCCTAGCGAAATGTCAGAACCGATTGTCAAGCTCTACACGGATGAGTCAGGACAGCCTGGTGCTGTTCCAAAAGAAATGGCGCCACTTCGGAGAATGGGAGACGAAGAGGACATGGGAGGGACATTCCTCTATCTCGCCTCTCGAGCGGGTGGATATTGTAACGGTACCGTAATAGTAGTTGATGGTGGCCGCTTGGGAAATTTCCCTACTACCAACTAAGCTCGATAACATACACGACTGGGAATGGCATTATGACAGTAAGCTCCTGGTCGCGGATATAAGGAGGGGCGGGGAGTTATGCAGTAGGGGACAGTTATGAGTGGTCTTGCTAAAGGGTCACTTTACACCTGAATTGACCTCTCAGTAATCTATTCCATGTTTCATTGTTCGTAGGGAAATGCCAAAGCAATAATAGTACTAGGTTCAGGCGTTTAGCCAACCACTGCCCGAGACATGACTTTGATAGTGAGGATATTGATGACATCCAATGACAACGGCTACATGTTGGTTGATTCGATAGGACTCCACTCTTCTACCAAAGTCCCAAACGGCAGCCTTGATATCTCTGCCTGGCAGTATCCAAGCTTACTCCCTGGAGCACAAAGCTTGGAAATACAAGTTTAATTGGCTCTCTCGCTCTTGATGGCTGATGCGGCATGAGCTGGCGGATCGCAGGGGGCTTAGTGCAAGCGGCTAGGCGCTCCGCCGCATCCTTTAGTGGTTCTGCTGCCTATAATCTTCAGGCAAGACAGGGGTCTACCGCCAGCGTAGTGACTCAGTTCGTCTAAGAGGCCTCAGGAATGAGAGTCACGGTGATAGTAGTAGAGATTTAGATAGGGTATAAGTATCATTGCTGATGTTCATATTGAAACTATCAATTCATCATTATTATCAATTTCACTACATACCCAGCAACAATGGCCCGAACTGCCAAATCAATCAAGGCAAAGGGTGAGGGCTACCGTGCCCCTGTCCTTCGAGCCAACAGAGAGAATGACTACGAGTACATGGCTCTCAAGCAAGAAGCAGAGCGACGCGAGCGTATCCTCGCCGACCATCGTCGAGTCGCTTCCAAATGGCGACCCAAGATCCCCGAAGTCCGCAAGGTCAATTTTGAGAACTTCAAGAACCGCTTTCAAGACATTGATGAGCCTGACTATGCCATCGATGTCCTCATGTTCGGCCCTGGAACACAAGCCCAGATTCGTCGCGAGCATGGACTTCGACGCCGAGAAGAGATTGCTCGTCTTCGCCAGAGCTACCTCAGTTTACGCAACGATGGTACAATTGGAGAGCCTCGACGAAGGGCGGATGCCTATGAGAGGAAAAAGAGCGAGCAAATTCCCTCATCTGATACCGATATTCAGCGCATTCGTATCCAGTCTCAGCCTATCCTGGGCCACTTGACCGCGCTCATGAACGACACAGAGCAGCGATCTTGTCCCCGAACATTTATGCGACCTTTCAAAACTCTTGTTCACTTCCAGCCCAAGATGCGAGAGATTCTTGCTACTCTTGAGGACAAATGGGCCGACTTTGAAGATATCGACAGTGAGAGCTCCGACGCCGTCGAGCTTGATGCTGTTGATGTAGCCAAGGTGGAAGCTGTCGATGATGAAGATGCTGAAGCTGGGGAGAATGAGGACGACGATGACGACGATGACACAAAGTCCCTCCTGTCGGTTGACTCTAATGCCGACGAGGACTGGGACGGTCTCATGGACAGCCCCGAGGCCCTTCGCGACATGCGATGTTATGTCGACTTTATCGAAAAAGAGGTCTTGCCTCTATACCACCGCTTCGATGACTCCTCCGCAGACCGTGTCAAATTCGACGATCTCTGGTCCCTCTTCCGCCCCGGCGATCTGATCTACATGCCTTCATCTGGCGAGACCGGCGGCCGTTATCACGAAGTCTGGCGCGTCTACAAGGTCAAGAGCCCAGAACCAGAGACATCTTATCCTACCTCTGGCTGGGACTTTTTCGCCAATGAGCAGATAGACGAGGACTCGACGTTCAAGATCTCGGCATACTACATCGATCACGATGGTAATAGCTTTGGTGCTGTGCGTCGCAAGTTTGAGATCGAGTCGTTTATCGGAGAGCGATCAATTAGCTCGCTTGAAGTCTTTCCCATTCGATTTCGCCACAATTATGAGCAGCTTCTCAGTTCACTGCAGGACCAAGGTCGCAAGTTTATCAACTATATCGATGATCGTCACCAGCAGTACAGCGCCTGGACTCTGACCAGGAACCCCCCTTCTATTCATCGCGCTACGCCCGAGGACGAGATTTTGAATGGCGAAGACTATGAGAAGATGCGACACCCCGAGTTTGTAGAGAGCGATGTCATTGTTGACCTCACTGAGGCATACCAGAAGAATAATGATTGGCGCCCCTATTTCCATCAAGCTTCGATTTCCAAGGCTACTCAGTGCGAGATCAAGGATGACGAGATGCCCATTCAGCATTGGTTCCACGGCTCTCGCCAGTCTCTTGCATACTCGCAGAAGGAGATTATCCAACAAACAGATGGCGTTGAAGTACGTCAGCGACGAGATAACCTCGCTGTCGACGCTTTCCTACGTGCTCGTATCAAGGGAAGCCGTACCTTTGAGACCAACCCCAAGGCTCTAGAGCTTCGTGATGAGGATCTTGCCCTCCTCCCCAAGCGCATGTTTGCTTATGCCCTACGTGAGCGTCGTTTTATTCCGGTTGATCTCAACCTCCTCAAGCCCGTGCGACGTGAGCCGGGAGTCTTTGAGAACCTCCGAATCCAGAGCGATTACAAGGACGTGGTTCGTGGATTGGTCATGTCCCACTTCCAGAAGAAGGCGCTTGAGCGCAAGTACGCTGATTCTGCCATTGAGGGCCCTGGTCAGGATTTAATTCAAGGCAAGGGTCGTGGTCTCGTGGTTCTGCTGCACGGTGTTCCTGGTGTTGGAAAGACTGCCACGGCTGAGGCTGTCGCGATGGAGAACCGCAAGCCGCTGTTTGTCATCACTTGTGGTGATCTTGGTCTCACGCCCAACAAAGTCGAGACGTCGCTGAAGAATGTCTTCAGACTGGCTCACTTGTGGGACTGTGTTCTCTTGCTAGATGAGGCAGATGTGTTCCTGTCGCAGCGATCCAAGAATGACATGACGCGCAATGCTCTCGTGTCTGTGTTCCTCCGAGTGCTTGAGTACTACAGTGGTTTGTTGTTCCTCACCACGAACCGAGTGGGTACGATTGACGAGGCTTTCAAGTCTCGTATTCATCTGTCACTGTACTATCCTCCTCTGGACAAGACTCAGACGCGCGACATCTTCCGCCTCAACATTGGCAAGCTCAAGCAGATTGAAGCTGAACGTCACCGCATGACGGGCGAACCTGCTCTTGTTATCAAGGATAACGAAATCATTGACTTTGCTGCAAAGCACTACGAGGATTTGGCCAGAAGCACTGGATGTTGGAATGGTCGGCAGATCCGAAGTGCATTCCAGATTGCTTCCAGCCTCGCAATTCACAACTATGCAACGCAGGCAGAGCTTGCCCGCTCTCGAGGCCAAGCTCCTCCTGCGGCTCCTGTTTTGGATAGGAGTTGGTTTGAAAAGGTGCAGATGTCGACGCAGAGCTTTGATAAGCACATGAAGATAGAGGCGGGTAGTTATGATACTGAGGTGCCTCTTCGAAGCACTTTTCAGAGCAATCGATTTGATTAGGGGAAGTTGGGGAGAGGATTAACGTGCTTTCGTCAGGTTCCTAGTTCAAGTAACGATATAATTCGAGATTGGATATCATTACCATCCATTGTTTTTTCTTGAATAGTACGGTGCACATCAATGACGCCTAGATTGTTAGGCAGCAATTAATATAACGAACATGGCTGTGAAATTACAGTGCCTACCTAAAACGTCACCTAAAACGCGACCATGACGCGATATTTAACGCGTCTCGAGACAACCTCGAAAAGTGGGGCTGGTTTTGCTTCTGTCGATCCCCATGAGTATCCCTTACTCCGTACTGTCGTAGTAGTTAAATTAACTCGTTTCCAAGTTTTCACAACCATCACAACTGACTGACTGACTATGTTCTCTTCTCTTCTATTGCTCTCCAAGTATTCTTCAATCATGCATAACCCACCTCTCATTATCAAGGGCTCGAAATCCCTAACCTCAGAAGCCCTCGAACTCGCCTCAGTCAGCCCCAGACACTTTCTCCCATACTTACGCAGAGTATGGAAAACTTATGGAGAAACCGTCTTGGAAACACCTACCGCATTAGCTCAGTTGAAAGAAATAAAGGTAGAATGCGAAAACGGAGAAACATACCCCATCTCAAAGACGTGGCTGCCAGTGCCAAAACTCACCTATACCCGTTCACAATGGTTACTACCTGGAGAATCTTTCCCCTTTGCTTTACTCGAACCTTCTCTTCCTCACGATGGCAGTCTCGGCCAATGGGATTTCCTTGAAGATATCGGGTGTCAGGTCGATTGCACTGTGCCCTTCTTCATCGACCTTCTGATCCATATACGATTAAATTAACCTCACGAGATTCCTGATGTGAGACGTGTGTTGAAGCTCTACATGTACTTCACTTTACGTTCCGCAAAGGACTATCGGCTAGACGACCCAGACGCTGCAACCATAAACAGAAGCCATATCAGGTAAATGAGCTCCTGCATCACCCGTTTTTATCTAGAACTTGCCACTTATGGTAAACTTCATAGGGAGAGCTTTGAAACCCACTCGCTACTTTTGCACAATGATGCTTGGGTTAAACCCAGCCAATGTGTGCTGAAAGGCCCAGAGGGCATACGCTCAAAGCAACTGCTGCCGCTTCTAACAGAGTGGAATGCAAACCCCTCACAAGCCAAGAAAATGGAACAATTCTATGGTGATGTACTGGGTATTACTGAATTCAAGCCTACATGGAAAACTATCATCCGTGAGTTGGAACTTCATCGAGATTCCAAAACTACGACTTCTCTGGACGATACAACTAAACTGTATGAAATGCTTCACGGCTTGAAAATATCGCAAAACGAGACAGCTTTGGTCAAGTATGTACCATGTCATGTGCTTCTCAACCAGATACTAACTTATACCAGGGCAGTATTCATAGACGGAGCTTTAATCGCTATCAGATTGAATGCAGTTGTCCACTGGATCAAACAATCTTCTTGTGCCTGGATCCCTTGTCCGGAATTCGGCGACAAGATCGACTTGAGCAAGCAATATCCTGATCTGCAATCCTTCTTTGTGGATTTCCTTAGCATTCCGAAGCACGCCATTGAGCAATTCTATCGGGAGTTGATCAGCTTGCCCACAAACGCACCTACGGAACGGCGTAAAGAGCTTTTCTTTGCTCTAAACTCATTGATTCCAAAATACGGACATCTAGTGGACCCCGACAATCTCGTCTCTAATCCAATCTTTCCCGTGAAGAAAACTGGCCTTGTTCCACGCCACAAGGACTTCTTCATCCCCGATAATGCGCGTCTCGCAAATTCGTTCCGTGGAAAAATCAACATGGTCGACTTTTCTCCAAGCGAGGTCTTGCGTCTCGAAGCATTTTGGGTGTGGGCGGATATGAAGCACAAGTTACTCTCGTCGCGTGTTGAAGAGAAGGCTGATTGGCTTGAAAAGCCAATAAGAGCTAAATGGAGTCTACCTGAAAAGGCGAGGAACATTGCAAAGTTCGTATATGACCCGTCTTTTACCTTTCGAGCATCTAACGTATGGGTTAGGATCGCAGCCCATTTCGGAAGCCCTCGGGCACAAACTCCGACAGCACAAAGAAGGCTTCACCAGAGTATAAAAGAATCCAGGATCTATTCAGTTGACGGAATGTTCTCAGAGAGTAGGTTGACCACAATCAGAGAGATAAGATCTCGGTGTGGTGTCACGGCCAAGTTTGGCCCGGGGATCGTGATTCCAAGCATATATCCTCAAGCACGAGTGAGCAGTTGCTCTTGTCGGGAGGCACATGATGATGACCCCGACCAGCTGGTCTTCCATGTTCCTGAAGACGCAAGTGAGCGGCGCCTGGCTCTGACAGTTGCACTGCCGCGACTTTTCATGGAGTGGCTCATGAGAGGCCCAAAGACCAAGCAAGTTGGAAAGATCGATGAGCTTGCCGTAAGTCTCATGAATCACGCGATAAATAGTGCACCGGACGTTATCGAGTGCGAATTCGAGGTTGTAGGGATTGCTGATATTGAAGACCTCGTTGCGCTGGAGGAAGTCAACGGCGATAGGTAAGTACACAATTCACAAGTCGGGTTGAGATGAGTTAACAGTATTTGCAGGGTTTCAATCCAAGAAAAGCCCCCTTCTAGGGATCAGTTATTGGTGCCGCAAACATCAACCCCAGGAACACGTCCAATTGCAGCTCCGTCTAATAAGCCGTTCAGCCTCGAGGCGCCTAGACAACTCGAGCTACCTAAAGAAGTTGAGGCACCCAGGCAGTCTGAAACACCTAAACAGCTCGAGACGCCCCCGCAGTCGGAGTCACCTGAACCGTCTGGTACACCCAAGCAGCCTGAAGTACTCGAGCAGCCTAAGACATCTAAGGAGTCTGAGCAATTCAAACAGCCTGAAGCGCCTAAACCACTGGAGTAGGCCGAGCCACCCAAGCAGCCCCAGGCAACCGAGCAGTCTAAGGTAGCTAAAGAGGCAGAGCCATCCAAACAGTCCGAGCTACCTAAGCAGCCTGCAGCCCCTGAAGCACCTAAAGCACTTGAGTTGCCTAAACAGTCTGAAGAACCATCTGATTTTTCACGCCCCTCAAAGACAAGATGCATACAGCAATCTGAACTACCTAAGTGGTCCAAGCAACCTGGGCGTTCCGCCGAACTCTCGCAATCTGAGATGTCCTCACTGTGCAAAGCCCTTAATCAGTTTGGGATATCTATGCAGCGTCTTCAGGCAGAAAAACAGGTGAAAGCACCTAAGCTGCCCGAGTCATCAAAGCAGTCGGTGATACCCAAGCAGCTCGAGACACCTGAAGACACGAAGCCTGAGGAGTCTAAACAGCCTAAACCATCTCAACAGTCCGGAATATTCAAATTACCCGAGGGATTCAAACTGCCTGAGGCGGCCAAAGTGCCCGAGATATTTAAACAGTCTGCCATGACCAAACAATCCGGAATGCTCAAGACACGTGAGCCTGAACTACCCAAACCACCATTCACAGCGTCCACTTTCTCTTCCCCTCCAGCATCAAAATTTACTTTCGCCTCGAATAAATCGTTGTCTGATACACCTGCACTCCCACCATTGTTGGAAATGTTTCAGCGTCATGGGAGTCAAGTTATCCAGTACACATAACCATATATGTTACTACATAGCAAGTATGAATAAGAATAATGCGCGATATGGATAAATGCAGTGTGTGCTCTTTATTTAACGTCAGTTTTTTTATATTATGACAATATATCATCTCTCGAGCCTTGGGGTATGTACCCATCAAGGCCTCAAGAGTTGGATTTTCGCACGACTTGCACTACCAGCCGTGGATGCAAGCAGAATGAGCTAAAAAGATCTATTATATAACACTCTTACAGATGCTTGATGTGTAATGAGTGGAAGTTGATCTCTTTAGCTTCCAGGAACGCTTCCTCCGGCGATTTCATACTTCCTGCGGGTATTGTTATATGTCAAAAGCCTCATCGTACTTGCAATAGTTAGCCATTTCCTTTTATAGACCATCCTTGCTCAAAAGTCTCTTTATCTGCATGGATATCCGGAAACTCTGGTTTAATATTGATGAGACATATCTTTTACTGAATCCAGAAGCCAATACCACATCGGCAAAGGTAAGCTTCCCAGACCCAACCGGATAAGCCGAGCCACAATCCTTCGGATATTTTCCACCTGCCGGACCAAGTTACGAAAATCAGCTGCAGCTTTTACATACAAGGCAATGCAAGGATAACGTGATGATCAACGCTGATGCGGGGAATGTTGTGTTGCATGATGATGAGCTTTCGTGTTCGTTCTCTGTAGACGTCATGAAAATAACGTTTAATTATGTTGGTATGCGGGGAAATCATATAAAAGCGGCCAGGTCGCTCATGTAACGAAGCCGACACCAACAACAGCGACACTACATTCTAGCAATAATGCGCTGGTCAAATATCGCTTCCTTTGCGAAGCTATGCTCTCTCATCCTCGTAGTCGACACAGCTATCGCCCAGACATACAAAGTCCAAAAGCCTCCGCTCGACACCGACTGGACTTACAAGGTTGGCAAGAATCCCTGGCCTGAACACCCGCGACCGCTGCTCAAACGCGACGCCTGGAAAAGCCTGAACGGTATCTGGACATGGAAAGAGGGCGCCCTTGATAATCCCCCAGAAGGTTCGGGGCCTATAGGTCGTGAGGTTCTGGTGCCCTCATGCATCGAGAGCGCTTTGTCTGGACTGCAAATTCTTGATGTGCGAGAGTTCTGGTACGAGAGATCTTTCGAAGTTCCCAGCGATTGGAAGAACCAAAGTGTACTGTTGCATTTTGAGGCCGTTGACTATAACTCAACGGTGTTTGTGAACGGAAAAGAGAAGACGACACATATCGGCGGATATGACCGGTTTGCCATTGATATCACCGACGATGTCAAATTTGGCGAGTCAAACTCCCTGTAAGCCTTCAATTGTGAGCTCTGAAGAGGTGGCTTTTAATGCGTGTTAGGCTTGTCTTTGTCAATGACCCGACAGACGATCAAGTTATACCCATCGGCAAACAAACACTCAAACCAAGTCACATCTTTTACCGCTCGTGCTCGGGCATCTGGCAACAGGTATGGATCGAATCTGTGACAGAAGACTACATCACAGAACTTGACGTATCTGCGGGTGCGGATGGTAAAGGTGAGCAGCTCCCACCAAGCGTGCAAGGCCATGCATGCTAACTCTTCGCCTCAGTTGCTGTAACCGTCCACACGTCCCAAAAGGCAAAAAAATCGGTCAAAGTGAGCATCCAAGACACAGATGGCACAGTCTTGGTGTCGGAATCTGGAACTACAGACGAAGAGTTTACGTTTAACGCAAAGTCGCCCAAGTTGTGGTGGCCCGACTCCCCCACGCTCTACAACCTCACCGTGGCACTTCCCAGCGGCGACGAGGTGCACAGCTACACTGGCTTCCGGACCATCTCCAAAGGCAAAGTCAACAATGTCACACGGCCGCTGCTGAATGACGAATTTGTGTTCCAGTTTGGCACACTTGATCAGGGCTATTGGCCGGATGGCTTGTACACTCCACCAAATTATGAAGCCATGGTATCTGATTTGAAGCTTCTCAAGAACTTTGGCTTTAATACGGTTCGCAAGCATGTAAGTGAGCACATAATTATGGCGAAGACTGGATTTCTAACGAGACAAGATCAAATATGAACCTCATCTGTTCTACCAGGCCTGCGATCAGCTTGGTCTTCTCGTCATTCAGGACATGCCCAGTCTACCAGCCGACAACGAGCGCAAGCCAAACGCAGAGCAGCAAGCCGAGTTTGAACGGCAGTTTGAGATCCTGATCAACCAGCACAAGAGCTATCCATCGATTACAACTTGGGTAAGAACTTCCCCAAGTAGGTATTCTATATGTTGCTCATATCGTTACAGGTCATCTACAATGAAGCCTGGGGGCAGCAACAAGGAACACCTGAGAAGAGCTTGACACAGCTGTTGCGCAAGCTCGACAAGACGAGACTCATCAACTCTGTCAGCGGATGGGACGACCATGGGTTCGGCGACTTCCATGTAAGAGGAATTGAACCCTGGCGTGAGATGTTAAGCTGAAGATTTGTTAGGACAACCACAACTATGCTGCACCCCAATGCGGCACGCCCTTCTACTCGCGACCCAAAACACCATATGATCCCGAACGTATCGGCATCGCTGGTGAATACGGCGGAATAGGCCACAACGTCTCAATCGAGCAGTAAGTCCCCCTCCCTTCACAATCTTCATCTCTAACTCCCATGTCAGTCTCTGGAACGTCAAACAAGCCATCGACACCATCCCAGAAACATACGAGATCAACAAAGATCTTGAATCGTACAACTACAGAGCAGGCGTTTTGTTCCGAGACATTCGCGAGCAGACGCAGCGCTTCGCCTGCAGTGGTGCTGTATACACTCAGACCAGCGACGTTGAAGGCGAGGTTAATGGACTGATTACGTATGATCGTCGGTTCGTGAGGCCGGATGTTGAGAAGTGGCAGACTGAGATTGCGAGTGTTTATGAGGCTGCTGCTTCGAGAGGTGGGCGCAAGACGGAGGATAATGGGCAGAGAGGAGCTGGGCTGTTGGATCTCTGAGGACGGGTTATGTTTCAGATGCAGCTGTAGTGTTGAGGATCTGTGATAATCTCACTCTTTCTCAGCTATAATAAAGTCAATCAATTCTGGCGTCCTTGCACGGCATGCCCAGGGATGAGCTGCGATTGTCGGCCAGCGAAGAGTTTAGCATCAGTTGAGCACAAGCAAAATAGCACCAGAATTCCAATTATCCAGTATAAAGCCATTCCAATGCATTTCACTACAGCTTCTGCGGTTTGATGCTTTGACCTACCAACAATCTCGAAATCAGGCAGCAGAGTGTTCATCAATTTTGCCACCTCCCACGTACGTCACCTCAGGCTAGCTTCAAGCAGCATGTCCATGACTTCTCATCAACATCGTAGACCACACTCTCAAGACACTATAAATTCGACATGCCATCTCCCTCGCAATCAACAGAGTGCAGCGAAAAGCCCAAAGACACAGGTACGATTCTCGGCATCTTAACATCATAGCTAACATGGTCTAGCAAACATGTCAACTCCCCAGCAAGACATCGACGATGACTGGCAAATATTGACTAAAGAGGACATCCAGACACCCGATGAAAAGAAGACAGAACCGTCAATGGACCAGGACGTCGAGAAACAGGGCAGAGAGAGTGAATCAGTAGACACCAAATGGGAGGGTATGCAACCACAGAAAGGCGGCGTGTATCCGCACAGAGACGTCCAAGTACCAAGCTATCCACGCTTCACCGGAAATTGGTAACAATCTTCTCAAACAAGATATTTAGTAAAAGGAAATGTCATGGTATATAAATATGCAAATGATCAAATCACCATGCATGTCTATCTAGATGCTCTTGTTCCTAAAACGCCCAAGTAATGCCAAATGACCCAGCAAACGCCAAACAATCATCTCTAAAAACTAAGCAGACGAAGAGCTCTTCAAAGGAAGGCTGTCTTTAAGTGTGAGATCGGAATATGGTCCATAACGCCATCGCTTGCTGTTCTCCTCAACCCACCACCTACTCATGAATGCACCCTCTTCTGCCCACCGCGCAACCTCGAGGCCATGCTTGTCTTCGACGCTGCTGAGGAAGGAGATAAAGTCAAAGCCCTGCACTGAAAAATTCTCGCTTGGGTCGTCGGTGAGGTTGCTGAATCGCCATTCAACATTGTCGATGACCGGGACGACGAGGTGGCGCTCAGGGTATCGGGCGTCGCGAACGGTGAGTACTGCTCGGCCAGGGTTGACGACTGTGAACTGCCAGTTACCCTGGCCTGTTTCTGTGTTTTCGTTTCGCATGGGTCGGATAAGGGATTGTCCCTCGTAATTGCGTATTAGATCTGTGGCAGCTCGACGGCTGGCGTTGTTCAATGAGCCAGTCTCAACTAACAAATCGAAAATTGTAGGCAAAATCTGCGATGAGTGCACGGCATCGTGGACATCAAAAGCAGGGAGTAGCGGGTGCGAAAGCACCAAAGGAACATGGTCGATGCCAACGTTCGGGTTGTAGTAGGGGGAGACCATATTGTTCTCAGGTAAGGACAGACCGTGGTCTCCAACGAATACCATCAGGGTTTCATTGGCGACGCCCTGTTCATCCAACAAGTTCAATACCTTGCGGAGCCACTTGTCGGCATAGCCCTCGGTATTGATGTAATGCGATAGCATGTCAAGACCGTTGGCCACTGGGACATACTCTTCCTTCTCAGGCATCTTGAAAGCATGGTGGCTTGTGCTGGTGAGATGCGTGAGGAAAACTCTCTCGTCCTTCTCTTTAGCCGATACAAAGACGTCGCGGAAATAGTCCTCAAGAGGATCCTCTTCGAAAGCAAAGGCGTTGATGTTAGGTAGCGTGACGGGACCATGTGTCGCATTCTCCGATCGCAAGTATTCTCGATTGATGATGTGTTCCTCTGGAAACCCAAGACCAGCAACCAGCTCGTACTGCTTATCGTATGCCATTGTCGCAGCCTGGTAATAATAGGATTGCCATTTGGAGTCGTTGTACGGATGAACATCGTCTCCCTCGGATGCGCCAAGCTGATTCATAACGTTGAAGATCTGAGCCAGGCATGGCTGATAAACATGATGCTCATAATCCAGGTTGAAGTCTGCCATCAGTGGTGCGATACCGCAGAGCGTGCCGACCAAGCTTTTGAGGGTATAGGTCGCTGTAGTATGGGCATTGGTGAAGCGAAGCCCGCCGCGCTTCACCTTATCTGCCTCATTGTGTTCGAAACCGTCATCGTAATCGCCCGTGATGTAATTCGCCGTCGGTGTTAAAGTCGCAAGCCGGTCTTGGGCCTCTTGTGGGAGCTTGTAGTCTGGATAGCTGTGAGCCAGGGTGCTCCATAGCTGACTGTTGTTCTTGATGGGGAAAACATCGTTTCGTGTACTCTCGAGGAAGAAAAGAAGGACGTGTCGAATGGGGACGTCTTGTAACTTGTCGCGTAGTTCGGAAAGTAGGTCGTCGTCGAGGTTCGAGATCTTCAAGGGATCGGCGCCTGCGCTGTAGTGGTTCCTGCCATCATACCAGTCCTCAAAGCCGTCCAACCTTGTATTCTTAGGGAGCCAGTCCCAAGTGGGTGGCTTGCTAAGAGCGGACTGTTTATTCCAGGTGCGCTGAATGCCAGAGCCATAGTGAGAAGGCAGGCTTTGTAGCACGGGCGACGATGCGGATAGGTCGACGAAGGGTAACAACGCGGCCGTCCATGAAAGGAAGACGAGGGAGCGGTCGGGCGGTCTTTCGAAAGCTGCGTAGACAAGCAAGAGGATTAGGATGGTTGTAATTGTATAGGCGCAGAGATTTAGCAAAAAGCCGAGCTTGGAGGAGAACCGAGGACCTGAAGGTTGTGTCTCGGCACCATGGTCAAAGCAGACGTCTTGATCGTCCCTTGAAAGCTTGGCTTGGTCTTCAATATCCAGCTGCGGAACCTGAGAGTATTTGCTGGTTGGGAGGAGGAGCCGGCGACACAGACGCCATGTGGTAGCAAGCGGCCAATTGACAACATCAGCAGGATAGCCAAAAAGACCGTAGCATGCGCCTTGGAGCAGCCAGGCGGAGAAGAAAGTCAGGCAGAGCACTAATGTGAATGACAGACTTCCCGACAGTATAAGGGCTCGCGACGAGGGATCGGTAGGGAGAGAGACGTTGCGCAAGTGGATTTCGGAGCCGGCGACAAGGTAGAAGGAGACGAAGATGATGCTGATGCCGGCATTATAGAGCATGAGGATGCTTGTGATGAAGGTGACGAGGATTCGAATAACAAAGGGTAGAGCGACCACCCAGTGATCGAGAAGGAGTCGGAAGAGGGTGAGGATGGCAATGTCTTGGGCGACGAACGAGTAGGCCCATCGTTGTAACTGGTGCTCGTTTACGGCTTCGAGATGGTCGTGGATGTGGATGACCTTGGCGCTCCAGACTGCCAAGGCTGTGAAGGTGAAGAAGAATCGGCGGTTCGCGAAACGTGAGACTACGGCGAGAAGGAAGCGCAGAGACGCTCTGATGGGCGCGGGGAGGATCATGGTCGGGTGGATTAAAGGTATACGGAAAAGAGAGAGTAAAAGGAAAAAAAAAGGAGGATCGACAATATGGCCGTCTTTGCTTTGGCGCAGAGGCACAAAGTTAGATGGCCGTTGAGTTGGAACAAGATGTTGCAAACTCAGCCAGGGTAAAGCATGGCATACAGCAGAACTAAACTCGAAACAAAAAGATATCGGTCGACCTCCAACTGCCAAGATGATGGTAGAGGGAAAATGAGAGACCCAAGCAGGGCTGTCGCGCGCGTTTGATTTGGAGTGGAGGGGCTCGCTCTAAACCGAAGCCTCGTCTGTAGCCTCCCCGATTCTCAGGGGTCTAGCCCACTAACGGCAGCCAATGGTTCGTGGCTGGTGGGTACTGATCCCGACTCTCGGGGGCTTGGCTGCAGTGGCGAATGAGCTTGGCTTTTTGTCAAATTCAGCCTTGTGAGGCACGTCAGAAAACGTTAATTTAGGGGCTTGCTTTGCCAAGAGGATGGAATGATGTGAAGAATTTAAATAGATGCGAATTAATGGTTACATGTCGATAGATTCTTTCCACTTTATGCAGACCAGCAATAGGCGCCTATTCGGTCAGATATACATCCTCTACACTGCCCAACCTGCCTGACTCGGGAGCCTGCATATGCAGTACATGTCAGGTGCTGCAAATAAGAAAAGGATCCGGATGCCTAAATGACAAGGAGTATCAAGTATTATCACTCTAGTCACTCAAGCTGAAAACACTGCCCGAATTCTCGATCCGCCAAATTGAACCCCACGACTCCGCCACCTCTAGTGCCTGTCCAAAGCCGGACAATGTAACTTTGTATAAGAAAATTGTAGTTTTACGCAGCCCAATTTACAAATTACTCTTGGCTGGCATTTTGGCTCTACATTTTGAGTGGAGTGAAGATGGCCAAGCTTCCTTGTGGATAAATGCGTCTCATGAAGCATTCACCAAAAGATATAGGGTAAGCGCTTCAAGTGCCATCCTCGATCCTTGGTTTCCTGGTTGCTCCTTGTGAAGTAGAAAGCAACTAGAAAGGGAAGGCAGAAATTGATACGATAAAATAGATGGTTTCTTCCTTATTTTAGGGAACCCTCTAGAGTGTTCTCAACTATCATTGCCGGCATTTGTCATGCAGCAAGATTGCACAGGCTGTTCACATACCCATCATGACCTGGAGGCTGGTGAAGATTGTGGAGTTTGACTTCTAAAGGCCAGGGAGAACCAACAGAGTTAGTTTATTATACGATCGACATTTTTATTATGTATTACAATTGACATTAAAATCCTCCTGCATGCCTCATACATCGAGATTTACATCCTTGCGGAATAACAATCGGTGCGCTTCGGCCTTTTACCGGGCCCCGCAAATGCAATCTGCCTTGTAAGCCTTGGCGAGTAAACAGTTTTATTCTCGTACCGAACCTGGCCCTTATGCACTTGGACTCCACGACACTATGGATGAGATGAAAAGCTCTATAACAATGCCAACTGAGATAACTCTAGAGTAAGAAAGCGTCAAGAATATCGGCCTTATACAACTCAAGCTCATACTCTCAGATCTGTCAAGCCAAAGCTCTCCCGTACAAGCACAACAAAGGTCCGAACAGGATGTATCACCTGCAAAAAACGTCACATCAAATGTGATGAACGGAAACCTCATTGCGGGAACTGCACGAGAAATAAACGCCAGTGCGAAGGCTATCAGACTCAACAAGCTAAGAAACGAATTTCATCTGGGCCTTCTCAAATACGTTGGGACTCCAAGCAAATTGTTCGTGCAGCATCCCCGAGAACACAGCTACAGCTTGTCCATGTCTCACTAGGCTTTAAAGATGCCAAGAGTGTGTTCTACTTTGATGAGTTTATACAAGTTGTACAAGGACCATGGATTTCGGCTGGCTTCAATAGCGATCTGTGGGCGGTAACTTTACCACAGGTTGCTCGCACCAACAGCATCGTACGCCATGCCGCCATCGGAATTGGCGCCCTCAGTGTGTGGTATAACCAGTCCAAGAAAACCACACTTAGAAGACGAGATTCTGAAAGTCCGACTACCCAACAAGACGCAAACTATCAGCATGCTCTGGCTCACTACTGCCATGCTCTAAAGCTGCAAAGTCAACAAGCTTCTATTCAAGATGCAGTCTTTCTATCAATAATTTTCCTATGCTTTGAAACACTCCGTGGTAATAGAAAAGCTGCACTGGATCACATCAACCATGGCCTGGCCATGCTGCTGGCGCTGTTAACGGATCCAAAGTCGCGTCTACTTACGTCTGTGGCCCCTAACCCAAAGCCACTCCTTTCCGCAGTGGGAGACATTTTCACTCACCTATTACCGCAAGCACGAATGATACTCCGCGGGAGTATTGGGAGAAGTCCAGCATTGCCAAATTTCACCAAGGGGTTACGGGAAAAGGAGCAAACTATCGAGTCTTTTGTGATCCTGATAAGTCAATTATCCTGTTCTTCAACAAGTGAAAAGATGCCAGCTGTTCTGAACAGCCTTGATGAGTTTGAGAAGCATTGGGTTGCTGGTCGAAACGCAAGACTTGCCATAGGTCCTCTGTTGTTAGAGGTCGTGCAAGAATCCGGCGTGGTGAAATCAGAGGACCCAAGTGATATTTCCAAAGTGTGGCAAATGATTACTGCTGATCCTCGTATCCGGGAAATTTGCGAAGAGTCCACGAGGGAGCTGCAAGCTCTAGAAGCCGCGTTCATGCCACTCTTCAACCGTGCCATCATGGATGATGCCGGATCCCCAGAGTACATGAGAGCGATTCACCTTCGTTTACAGTACTTGGGGGTTTATGTCTTTGACAACCTCACACAGTTCTTCGACGCTGAGTTCATTCATGCAAAGACGCCCCTCTTTCGTGAATACCTAACACTTGCTGAGATATCGCTGCGTACTGCCAAGCGAGGCTTGAAGACCCCAGCCCAGCAGCTCTCACTACAATGCAGCCTAGCTCAGCATCTGTTCCTTGTGGCTCTCTTCTGTCGCGATCCTCTACTGCGCGACGAAGCCATAGGGATTTTGAAAGATTATCCCGGCCAAGATGGGATTTGGAATGTCAGCTCACTGTACGTGTTGGCGCGGAGAAACAGAGCCGTCGAGAGAACAAATGCATCTGAGGGCACGCCTCTGGAGCAGTGGCATCGCCTTCTGCGAAGAGAATATTTGTTTGAGGAGGGCTGTGACCGCATCGTGTTTTGCTTTTTGGATAAGGACGAGGTTACGGGCGAGTGGCAACTCGTCGAAGAGACGACTGCGGTTCAGGGGGATCTTGATGCGGTTCAGTGGGAGAGACGACCGCTCTCGGCTTCCGGAAAGCCACTTACGATGGATGTGATGACTCTCTGGCCGGAGTGGAAAGAATAAGAGTAATGTAATTGTATGAATGGGGTTTAGGTCACGCTGTGGAAAAGTTATGGGGTAACAAGGTTAGCTAAGTAGAAGAGGTCATTTCACCACGCTTTAACTGCGTTAGAAGCACTGATGGCGTTGCACGTCTGAATGAGTCTAAAGACTAAATTTGTGATGGATTAAAGGGTGGACATGGATGTATCTAAGATAGACCGTATAGTTTCCACGATGATGAAGCAAATAAATATGACATCCAATAAATGAGGATAAAGTGATATAAATATTATGGTGCCTATAAGAAGAAAACCTGAGCCTGCTATGCAGCCAGAGCCGGGTTGATAGGTCCCCAGTATTTTGTAATGGCTTGACGCCCATGTCGATAAGTTCCTACTGATCCAAGGCCTGGTTTCGACACTAAAAGATGTGTCAGTACAGTCATTACGATCGAAGACGACACGTGAACATACCATCTCCCAATAGATACCTTGCTTGTTGACAAGCTCAGTATGTGTGCCCTTCTCCACCACTTTCCCATCATCAAAGACAAAAATCACATCAGCATTCTGAATCGTCGAGAGCCGATGAGCCACAGCAATCACGGTTCGCCCGTCCCGGGCTTTTTCCAAAGCGGCTGCAACGACCTTTTCAGATTCTGAATCAAGAGCTGACGTCGCCTCGTCGAGAAGCAGGACTTTGGGGTTTCGTATCAAGGCGCGAGCAATGGCGATTCGTTGTTTTTGTCCTCCTGACATGGAGATGCCTTTGTGGCCAACGTCGGTGTTATAGCCTTCGGGCAGCGAGACGATAAAGTCGTGGATGAAAGCATCTCGGCAGACTTCGTGGATCATTTCATCCGAGACAGAATCGGGGTCAGCTATTCCGAACAAGATGTTATCGCGGATAGATCCTCGAAACATGGTCGGCTCTTGAGACACGAGAGACAAGTTCCGTCGATAGTCGTAGACGTTCATATCCTTGATGTCCACGTCGTTACATAGTATCATACCATTGTTTGGCTCCACGTCGTAGAAGCGCTCCAGAAGCGAAATAATTGTTGTTTTCCCGCATCCAGATGGTCCAACGAAAGCTGCGTATTGACCCTTCTCGATAGTAAGACTCAGGGAGTCAAAAACCTGGACGTCTCTCGTAGGGTACTCGAAGGAGACGTCACGCAGTTCAATCTTGACTCCGCCCTCGGCACCAATGATTCCCTCTTTCTGCTCACTGGCCATTGATCGATCAACATCGACCGAATTTCGAACGTCAAGAATCCGATTTGCAGCAGCAGTAACTTGCGCAGCATTCGGCGCCATAGCAAATCCTTGACTCCCACTTTCCGCGCCTTGAATGACAGCCATGAAGCAGACAAAGAATGCCTCCATAGTGTACTCGCCACTGGCCAAAAGACCACCGCCGTACCAGAAAAGCAAGGCCTGGCATCCAAGACCAACGCTGTCTGCGAAGCCAAATATGGCTGATGTCCACTGGGCTTTACGGTTCGCGGCTTTGACATGGCCATCCAAGAGTTGGCGGTACCGGCTGTTGATGACGTCTTCCATGGTAAGCGAAGAGACAGTCCTGATAGCTTCTATCGCCTCTGTAGCGAACTGCGAACTTTCCATAAAGACGGCCGAGTTCATCTTGTCGAAATGCACTTCGTGCTTGTACTTCCAACAGCCCGAGGCAATCATGAGAGGGAGGGCAACAGACATAGCTATCAGGCCAAGTTTCCAGCCAAAAACAAGGGAGATGATAACGCAACCGGTGACGTTGAACACAGCGGAGATCATAAGGGCGAGGTTTAGTCCAAGAAGTTCCTCCAACTGCTTCGCATCGCTTGAGACGCGAGAACTTAACGATCCATGGGAATTACCTTCCTGATCGAAGAACGACAGCTTCTGATACAGCATATCGTTGAGGTACTGCGACTTGTACACTGCACTGACAAAATACTGGACGCGAAAGCCAATCCAGCCCTCTGCTAGATACGCAAGACCAACACCTCCTGCCAAAGCTAGCCACATCAAGCCCCAGAACTGGCTTTCGCTCTTCATGTTATTGTTGTTGAGAAGGAAGACACCTATGGCTTTTGCAAAGAGCCAGGCTTGAATCGGCGTACCGGCTGCAACAGCCATAGAGGAGAGGAGAATACCGAGGTAGTGAGGCGACTGAGCTCGTTGCTCATATAGAAGTTTTCCAAAACTTTTGAAGAGACCTCGAGGCTTGTTAGATGACACGTCTTGATCGGATGAAGCAGGAGTTTCCATCTCGGACAAGTTCGTATCAGCGACCATTTTTGTTGCCTCAGCACCAGGCAGAAGAGAGACATTGCCCTCTACCTGGTCACCAATTCGCAACGCCTGAGCACGAACTATCGAGCGGTACACACCAGAAGCATTCTCCATGAGGCTTGCATGTGGGCCCTGTTCAACAGCCCGCCCGTTTTGTAAGACGATAATGTTGTCGGCCTTTTTGATAGTCGAGAGACGATGCGCGATAGTGATAGTTGTCCGATTCTGCGTGATCTTGTCCAGGGCAGCTTGGACTATCTTCTCGCTCTTAGCATCAATGGCGCTGGTGGCTTCATCCAGAATGATGATTCTGGGCTTCTTAATGATACTTCTCGCAATAGCTAGGCGTTGCTTTTGACCCCCGGATAGCTTTGCACCGCCATCGCCTACACGTGTATCGTATCCCTAGAGACGAGTTAGGAAATGGCCCGAACGAAAAGGAATAGGAGCTACGACTTACATCAGGGAGCCTGTTGATAAACTCGTCTGCATAAGCTTCTCGACATGCGCTTTGCACTCTCTCGCGCTTCTGTGCCTCAGACTCATCTTCCCACTGAGATCCGATAAGACCATGAGCGACGTTGTTGAAGATGGTGTCGTTGAAAAGAAATGGCTCTTGTTGAACAAGACCAATATGGGATCTCCACCATTTAAGATCGAGTTCCTCAAGGTTGTGCCCGCCGATTGTAACTGTTCCAGCCAGAGTAGGACTGGCAAGAGTGTGATACTGTTCCTCAGGCTGCTCTTTATCTTTCATGGGGGTTTTCTGAGACTTAGCCTCGGCGACACGAGGCAAGACGTGGTGCTCTCTCAAAGAATACCATCGTTCAAGTAAGCCGACAATGGTACTCTTGCCTGAGCCGGACGGTCCAACAAGGGCAGTGTTTTGTCCAGAACGAATGCAGAAGCTGAGACCGTTCAATACCCGAAAGCCAGGTCTGCTAGGATACTCGAACGTTACGTTGTCGAAGGTAATGTCACCAGAGGTAATATCAGGCTTGAGGGAACCAGAAGTCGGTAGAGGTGCATCGATGACCGCAAAGAACTCACATGCGGCTACCATAGCTTTGCTGACAGCCATAAGAGGTGTTGCTACACGTTCCAGAGACGTGAGTATCATCAAGACCGACATGAGCACGATGATGATAGCTCCAGGATTGTCGATGGCGCCTGCAACATATCGTTGAGTGCCGTACCAAAAGGCAAGCCCAAATGAACCGAAGATGCCAAAGAACTAAACCCGTTGTTAGTTTGATTGCTCTCAAGTGACTCGAGACAAATTAGTGAGTGACTTACAATCATGCAAAGGTGAAGACCCATAGTAGGGGCCATCTTTTGACCGGCCTTCTTAGCCTTCTCTACCCATTCCTCGTAGCGAGAGATGACACGGGATTGAGCACCGCAGGCCATAACTAGACGAATGCCTTGTAGCGCTTCGCTCGCAATAGCGGTACCTTGGGCATCGGCTTGAGAAGTCGCAGTGTAGCCCTTGAGGTTGATTGGCATGGAGACTGATAGAACAATCGCCATGTACAGAATCAAGGAAGAAGTGACCAAAGTAATATCCCAGCTCCATATAAAAGCAACGATGAGGGCAGACCATATCGTTGCGTTGAACTCCAAGAAGGTGCCCAGGCGCTCCGAAATGCCAACTTGCAAGGTATTGGATGTTGCGGTGATGGCTGTTGCAGGTGCACCGGGGGGCATCGAGTCGATGGCGTGGATTGACTGGGCGAACAGAGACTGAAGATAATGAAGACGAACAGCCGATGAGAGGCGTATTCCGATCATTCGGAAACAGTATTTGTTGATGGCATTGAGACCCCAGCGAGCCAAGAAGAGGGCCATGATGTAGAGAGCTTGTTGATTCAAGATGCGGCGAAAGGTCTCGTTAGACATACTAGACGCATCTTTAAAGTAGCCTGTGAACTGTCCAACAAGCTTCCCGAGGATAATATTCATGAGAGGCATGGTGATGCCCGCCCCGATGGATGCTATGGATGCAAGGGCGTAGATGAAGAAATCCCACTTGGTCGCGTAGGTAAATACCCTCAAGTAGTCCGAGACAGCAGGGGTTCGTTGCGGCTGTTGAAAGTCTTTGTCGGTTGCTTTTTCTTCAGTCGAAGGAAGCCTTTCTGCTCCCGTCTTGTGTTCATCGTGGGAGTCGTTGTTGGTAGACATCTTGGAAATGAGGTAGCGTCGGACTGGCCAAGTTGTAGAGGCCTTTGGCAATCGACGGGGGTGTAAGACAGAACGCTTGCCCACATCTGAATCTGAGAGACCTTTAAGGAGTTTGAGCCATCCGGTTTGAAGTATGTAGTGGTCGTGTCAAGACGGTGAAGGGTGCAGGTTTGGAGGAAGGGGTACGAGGGAATGTAAGAAGAACGACGTTGGGTAAGAGACTGATAATTTTTGAAGAAGGAGCTCGGAGCACTGAAATAAATATAAATCAGACTAGGAAGATGAGCATTCAAATGAAAAGGAGTATGAACCAAAGCTCGAGGCTTTCAAGACATACCAATGCAATATAATATGCTTCAGCTTGACCTGGGTAGGACGTAAAGATCCCTGTCAGCGCACGGCTCGTAAAAAATGATTACCGCATTTGGACTTTTACGGGCTCCACTATTCTCTCGTAACTCGGACTGACTTGATCATCTCATATTTTACGTGTTGGGGGCTGGAGACTTGATATTACTAACGGTCTTATTGGTCCGTTATTTTCTCTCACATGAAGTAAATCAGCTTGTTACAATATCTATCCATGCATTAATAGCTACAAACTCGATTAGGCAGAAGCTAAACTATACTACTCCAGCCTGCTCTCGAATAAATTCCTTGATCTGATCATCTGAAAGCTGTTCCACCCCAAGTAGAGCGTTGTCGTCCTTCTTCCATGTATAACTATACTTGTCAGATGAGACAGTATACCTCAGCATCGTGTAAACGGCTTCTTCATCAGTTTCGCCCTTCTGTAATTTGCCTAGAGCCCATTCGAACCTGTCTCGGATGCTAACCACCGATTCCTCCCATCCATCAGAGCCAAGAGCGTCTTTAGCCAATTCCACCAGGCGCTTTTGATCAATGTTGAAAGAAGAGATATACACAATTCGGTTAACTGTCTCTTCTGGGTGTAGAAGAACCTGAGCAGTTGCTTTTCCGATGGCCTCCAATGTAGTGAAAGGGGAGACCAGGTGACCGTCTTCATCGCACCAGTAGACTTTCTTTGTCTTGACGTTGAGCCCAAGGCTTCCATCCTGGATGGCTTCGGGGAATGGCCCACACGCCACGGCTGTCCAGGTTACGCTCGTATCCTTGAGCTTCTCCTCGCGGTATTTGGCGATTTCAGTCTTCCGCTGGAAGAATGGAAGAACTTGAACATGAACATTGGTAGGATCATACCCAAATTCAGGTGGGATGTATCGGTACACGCCGACCTCAACGCACGCGTCTAGCAATCGCTGAGGACCCTCGGATTCATGACTGTACGTAGAGTCGATCACCGCGTTTTGTCCACGAAGGGCATTAACGAGGGACTCCAGAGAGTGATAATCGACCTGTTTAGCAGTGACTCCCGCCGGAAGAGAAGCGCCTGCAGCAGCATTACGGGTCAGTACGGTGATGTTGAATCGGCCAGCTTCGACGAGAGCGGCCAAGATGCGTGAACCTAGTTGGCCGGTCGCCTACAACTTTGGCGTTAGCTCAAGGTCTTTTTTATGATCAATGAGGAGGGTGCCATGACAGAACGAAGCGGAATAGACTAACCCCTGCAACTGCAACATTCTTAATGACTGGCGCCATATCAACGGTGTGTAATTTTGTAGTGGATGGTTGAGATAGAGGATGGAAACTGTTTGTAGGCACCAAAGTAAACCGTTGCAGTCTCAGGAGGCAAGAAGAAGACCTTTTAATAATTTTCCTGGGCCTTGAATAGCGTTGCACGCATAGTTGAGTAACAAATTAGCGTGCGTTACGGTATTCCGTTCGGAGAATGCAAGCATACCGAGGCCGAAGAGAAGTAAGGTAGATCGGATCGAGTATGCGGGACAAAAGATTACCGAGGCCGAGGAAGACCACACTGGTAGGCGAGCAAATAAGAAAAGACCGATCTTCATCTTTACGTAACTAAGCGTCACGTTGAGATGCCTCTAGCTCTAACCGCAGCACAGGATCCTAGCCATGGAGAGTGGAATCTTGTGAAAAACTAGACTGTCAAAGTCATAATGATTTCAAAGACTTATAGCGGAAAGCGGTCCTATCACCAATTCATTCTTACATCTATACATCTACCCTTCCCACAAATACTCTTGAGTCATGCCAGGTATGAGCTTCCTCAGCGCCATGCCATAATCACCTGCGTTGGGTGTCCGCAGCAAGGTGTGAACGTGAAACTTGGCTGGCTCCTGGTTATTGAGAAACACTCCTGAGTGGTGGTCAAACTCAACAATAAGAACAGGGCTCTGAATACGATAGTAGAAAGGGTCCGCGTCTCCAAAACCACCGATCCAGCAAAAGTGTGTCTCGTGAAACCAACGTTTGCACTCGGCGAGACGAATGGCACGAGCTTTTGCAGGGAGATATAAGAGATACTCTTCCAAGATACTGGCAACGATCTCTTGCTGCTCTCTGGACAGGTCTGAAACCAAAATACCTTCGTATGGCACAACCCTATTATCGCGATACGCTCCACAAAGATGTCTCTGTTCGTCGTGGTTCCAGCGTCCATGCGGCATAGTAGGGTCTTTCATCTGCTTATATAACTGAGCACACGCTTGTGTCTTGGGCGCTAAGCTTTGCATAAGCTGGAGGCCCAGAGTTTCTTCTCGTTGCAGTATGCGAGTTCCACGGTACTCTCCATCATCGATGAGATTAGGCTCTGCGCCTGTGAACCATGGTGAGAGCACCATCTGGGTCTTGTAAAAGAAGGCGCTTAGGCACAAGTGGTGCCCATAAAAGGAGAAACCCCAGGGTGCTGTCGTTGACGGTTCGGCGCCAAACAGGACAAAGTTATAAGAGAACTCGTTCATTATAGCGGGTGCTTCAACAAGCTCGCCAAGAAAGCCGTTAATGCGCATTGCTGCAATTGCTTTATCGTAACCTTCTGGGGACAATGAGGCCTGTAGGACTTGCAAGATTGCTCCTCGCAGATCTTCAGTAACTTCATCCAGTCTAACGCCTTTATCGCTCAGAAGAAACTCGGGATTCGACCATGTCCGCCATTCTGGGGAGTCGATGTGGTAAACTGAACGATCCCTTTGCTGGGGATTCATCTTGGAGAGGGCGTCTTTAGCTGCCTTGACTATTTCTTCAATTTTTATGCCTTCTTCTTGAAGTTCGAAAAGATCAGGCTTAACATGGCCTAGACAAGTGGTCAGTCAACTATGTTTAGTTTATTGGCGAACCGAACCCACCATCACTGGTGACGCCCTTGAACGGTTCCGAAAGCAGCTTCCGCCAATGCATGTACAGGCCGTGAAGCCAGGGTGGGACGCCGTTTTCTTTGAATGCCTCTGCATACTCATAGGGATTCTGCTTCTTCATCGTGGTAAACCTCTCAATGCTGAGATCCGGCAAATGCGCCCGGAAAGGACTGGGTTCAGATTCTGGCGGTGCCATGGTGTCGACAAAGCTACAAGGCGGCTTGGCTTGAATAGACTTGTTTCTCAAAAGGCACATTCAATAATTGGAGACGTGATAGTCATGGGATCTAGCCCGCAAGTACTGGACATTAATATGTCTTGTCGAAACTATCCCGAGTCCCCCCGCGTACGATGCTGAGGGCGGGGAATGATTCATCCAGCGCCTGGGCCCATGCTAGGCTGATTCCTCTATTCCTATTGGAGGATGAAATGCCTAGAAGTTCAAGCAAATCCTCGCCTAGGGACCCTGGTTCATTAGTGACACTAGAAGGAATGATATTCAAACCAAGTCATAGCTATGCTCTTCATGTGCCAATAGGGTCATCATGTTGTATAAGAGATGAAATATAAAAAGGTTATATAGTTCAATAATAACGACACGTCTGAAAGCATCAACCAACTGGGTATCTGTGTTGCTCACCAAACCCAAAATAAAACAAAACCACAAATCTCAATCATCCTTCACTTCAACGTCTTCGACTTTCGACTAATTTTCCACGAAGACAGTTTGCTAGTCCACCGAGAAGTAGAAGAGTCAGACTTGCTCCTGGCCGCTATTAGTGGAACTTCTAACTCGCTTCGAGAAACACTAGCTGCAGCTGGGCCACTGCCCTCGAGCTCGGGAGGCTCTACGTGAAGCTCAGCCATCTTGCCTGCTGCAGTTGGCGAAGCCTCATTGTGGGAAGTTGTTCCCGTCATAGTCGTACTTGTCTGGCCAAGGCCGTATTTTTCATGAAACTCAGTTGAGTCGAGCTCAGCGACAGGCGTCCTCTCATTTGTCTTGGCTTCTAGTTGAGCAGGTAGATCCACTTCATCACCCGGCAGCTCGGATATCACAGGTCCTGCATACATTTC
The DNA here is from genome assembly GCA_014822075.1 of Fusarium buharicum. Taxonomy (NCBI): domain Eukaryota; kingdom Fungi; phylum Ascomycota; class Sordariomycetes; order Hypocreales; family Nectriaceae; genus Fusarium; species Fusarium buharicum. The sequence continues at coordinate 99,244 of JAATHB010000061.1, forward strand.
AACGGGTCCGGTTGGTTGTTTTTCGAGAGCGATGCTGGATGAACTCCGTAAAGACATATAATCTGGTGGACTGTCGAATCGGTGGCTGTAGATGATCTCTTCTACTGAGGCTCGCAGCTTATTAAACTTGAAGCCGACGGTGAGGTTTTTAAGTGGAATGAGCTGGTCGATCTCGTCGTGGATCTGCTGTTGGAGGCGCTTTTCCTTTCCGTTGAATGTTGTGATTGTCGATCTGGCGTAGTACTTGGCGGCATCTTCGATTTGCTTGACAGAAACATACTTTCCATCATATCGGAACGAGCGTTCGAGAATGAGAATCATATCGCAGGAACACTTGAGAAGCATTCGTGCCGTAGGTGGAAGACCGAGAAGACAGCCCGCAGCACCGAGTACCATTCCAATACCCATCGTGGGCACCGCAGCGCCAACGGCAACCAAGCTAACGGTAGCAAACTGAGACAAAGAAACCTTGAGGTAGTTCTTCAAGTTACTCATGACAATATCCGTCATGATCTGCTCGATCTCGGCGGGCGCAGCCTTGGGGAACCCAAAGCACTGAAGGACGTGTTCGCAGATGAGGCGTGATACTGTCGGCGTTCCGATCATACCGGAGCAGGGGAGCGGAACGGCGGCGGTGCGGATCGCGTGCGTGCCGAGTCTCATACACTCTGTGATCGCTGAGTTGATTTTCTGTTCAACATCGACGACTTGAGCGGCAACACAGAAGAGACGTACGCGTTCGTCGACGATGAGGCCGAGGGTTTGGGAGAGGAGGTCTTTGACTCCAGCATCATCATCTGATACAGTTAGCAAGTTGTTCGCAATCCCTCGTACAAGTATTTACTTACTCTTTGAAAGACAGCAGAAGCCGTCGGCTTTGTAATGTTCGATCTGCGATAGTTGGTTCCTAAGCTCGGAGAATTGTGACTCCGCGACAGCGTTGGCCTTTTCCTCGGCAAGTCTCTTGGCTTCTTGGTAATCGTCTGTTTTTTCCATGAGCTCTTCTAGATACTGCATCTTACGATAGCCTGTGAGCTTATCCTTCTTTGTTCCAACGACGAATACGGGGACCTGGTGTGAGTATTGAGCGATGGTAGCAAAGGTTCGCTTATCTGCCTCTTCAATTCGTGCAACATCCGCATCAACGCAGAACCTAAGCATCATGGTCAGTTCCACAAGCGTTTATAGTTCTATTTCCGACTCACCAGATGACATGAAGGGCTTCTGCGGGATCTTCTTGAAACGCTCTATGTCTAAGAAACTTTGCAATCAAGTCAAGCTCGGCGTCACTACCAGCCTGCCAACCTCTAGAATCGTGAATTAAGAGTCCCGGATGCTTTGGAGACTCAAACGCGACGTTGATGTCGTGAACACCTTGATCGTAAGAAAGCGACTCGTCAGTCATCTCAACACCAAACACTTTGTTGATCAACGTTGACTTTCCGACGCCTGTTTTACCACACACCAAGATTCGGAATGCTTTGACGCCACTGGCTTGTAGCTGCATATCCCGAAGCCATGGGGCCAGCGAGTTTTCATCGGCGATCAGATGGGAGTCTTGGAAGTTGGATATTGGCATCCTGAGAAGTTTGAAATTGTTGAGATCTAGGTAACGAGGGTATCTGTCGAGAATGCAAAATAGCGAAGGATGAATCATGTTTCCATATGGACCTGGAAAGTGTTAGTTGTGTTCATATATCAGAGCAAGTCAGCATATACCAACATCACACCATCCTCTCAGTGCGCCCTCTGCATCAAAGATCTTGCGTGATGCGCTGTGTTTGTAGCGGTCCGTATCAAGCTTGATACCATGAACCTCGACACCAGTCGTGGACTTTTTGGAGTGGGTGCTCTGAAGATCAAACATACTAGTGCGAAGTCCATTTGTGTAGTGCAGACGCCATTCAATCTCCTCCGATCCATCCAGCGACGGGAGGTTACCAGCATACTGGGGGAATATCAAAGCCAGAGGATTGTCGTTGACTTTTGAATCTCCTATTGGAACAACACTGAGGCCGGAAGAGATGCTCTCGATAACCATCCACTGGAGTGGATATAGTGAAAGACCGTCCTGAGCCGTGCCACCACACATGTCTTCGTGGGTTCCCAAAAACCAGGCTTGAATCAGTGATCGATGGGACATGTCTGCATCGTCAGGAATACTGAATATCTCTGGTGCTCGGTTGGAGCGATTCTCATTGATTGCTAGAGCATGGCGGACGGTTTCGATAGATGGGTTGAATGAGATGTCGAAGGATGTCTTTGAGTTGTGGATGATGGTGTCAAATAGACCAGCAAATGGTATCCGAGGGGGGTCATCAGCCTCATCTTTGATCTTCTGCAACAGTTGAGGACCACGCTTGAAATCGTCGTCGATCTGGGCCTTGATAAGTGCAATGGTAGCGTCAAACAACTCATCAAATGCTTGTGTTCTCGGCAAGCCCATGCGGTGCACGACCCCAGCAACAGCTCGAGCTATGAAAGCTCCATGGCCTGACCCATACAGCCAGAGCTCATCTTCAGGCTTCTCAAGCGTGAGGCAGACGTCCTTGACAATGGTCTTGATGAGATTGACCGATTCGTCACTACTCGTTCCCTTGGACCTCCACCGGTCGCTCAGCTTAGAGACACTGCTAGCAGCGACATAGTACTTGGGTATTTGGGCAACAGAGACCCCATTCGGCGTACATAAGCCATCATGAACCAGCTGCTTGATTCTATGGATGGTTGAAGGGTTTGTCTCCTCTATGCCATGTCAGCAACAATCGTCTGTGCGTGAATAAGATCGAGGACTAACTCTTGCTATCCCGAAGCTCACATCCATCAACCAACACCACGAGTCGCTTAATAGTCCTCTTTTCAGACATATTCGCAAACAAGCTTCTTCGCACTTGAGCTAAGGGAAATCTCAAGATTGACTATGTAATCCAGCGAAGTCAGACGCTTAAAGAGCCAAAAACAGGGCGGGGAAGCTGACATAGATGACATGGGGGCTGTTTCAACCCATAAGCGCAATTAACCGTAACGAGTATAAGATTGCTGGGCGTAAGCAAGAGTGCATATTCAGCCCTGCAGGCTTTCGCTCTTTGTGGGCCTAAATCTCGCGTTCCCTTGACCGGTGTTGGGACTGGAGGTCCGACTCCGACGGACTAAGCTGACTATGTGTTGATTATGTTATAAAGGATGCCAGGATGGGGCTGAGCTTCTGCAGCTACTGCTCGCCTCTTCTCGGCTCTGCATTGCAGCTCAGGCTCTAGATACTGGGGTTTAGATCCATATTTGCCTCCTGACCAAGTCTCAGAAACAGTTGTCAATAAGGGAGAAGCAAGGTCTGCTTACCAATCTCTTTCTACGCCGAAGACAAAAAGTTTAGCTGTTGTTGACTTAAAACTCATCAATAACAATCAGAACATCAGTCATCTGCTTCATCAAATAACTCGTGTCCAGTAAGGGCAAGCCAGATCTGCTTCAAGTTTCTAACGCAGTACATATTGCAGTAGACAGACAGTAACTATTGATCCAACTAGGCCCTAACAGGACTACCGCCCCAACTTATGAAGTCACGGCGCGGCAAACTTCCAGAACAGGCTCAAGACGGTGGATCCTAGTTCACCCAGTGGCTCAAATGCTCCGCAGCTGGATATAACGTCAAGAGAGGCAGATGAAGATGTTCTCCATTGAATCTCTTCCCATTCCTCATCATCCACCTATCTTCGTCAAATAACATGTGTCGCTCATCTCCTGATGCTGTGTCTGAGACCAATGGCGAGTGTCCGTTTAGTATACGCAAGTTGGATGACGTGACCTCTCTGATCCGAGAGCATGACCCCTACGTTTGTTATCCAACTTTCCATTTCCACTGTGCGGTTTAATCTGACTGGTTTCCAGGGCGAGAGTCCTCACATATATGCCAGGACTTTTTCCACCGTTGGCACTGACGGCAAAAATGCCAGTGTGACCCTCATCAACGATACTGGGGCTGGCACAACTTCCAGCAAGAATCATCTTTGGAGTATCAAAACTTATCTCGATGCAAATCTTAAGAAAGAAGGCGAGACCCCATACCTTGTCGTCTTATCTCACTGCCACTGGGATCATATTCTCGGACTCGACTCCCTGTTGAGCTCCCCAAAGCTGACCGTCATGTCCTCGTCATACAACAAATCGTTTCTTGATTCATACGAAAAGATTTCTGAGCATTCCCTCTGCAATTCACGACATGTAAAGCCCCCCAAATACAGAATCGACATTTGGGCAGGGGACTTTGCACCCGTCTCCTACCAGCATCCGTCAGGACTCGTTATGAACCTACCAATCGTCACGATTCATACCCCGGGACACACTCCTGATAGCCTGAGTTGGTATGATAAAGAGACTAGGGCATTATATGTAGGAGACAGTTTCTACCAACAGGAAAGCGACGACTCTCAGAACGCTGCTTGGGGACGAGAAGCGCCAGCCCCCATCATATTTCCAAATGAAGGTCACTTGCTTGACTGGTGGCGTAGCATCGACAAGCTTATCAAGTTTGTCGATGAGCAAAATTACCCAGGCCAAGCCAGAGTAACTGTAGCAGCAGGGCACGTAACTGCGTCAACTGATGCTCGAACTTGTCTACAAGGAGCGAAGCGATTCATGGCCCGTGTGCTTCGACACGAGGTACCTTTTAAACCCGGGCCTGAGAAGAGAGGTTTTCTTACTGGCCACTGGACAGATGATACGGCTGAGGAAAAGACTGAAAGCCAATGTGCAGAGTTTAGTCTAGGTGCGCCCATTTTTGTCATTGAAACAGGTCGTAGAGAGATTCCCAGATCAGAGTGGCTCTCGCTGTAAACAGATATAGCCTTCTGCGTATGCCCGAGTCGCCAGTGCCCTTGAATAGTTTTTGGGACTTATTTGAGCGTAAGTGAATACCTTTGGAAATATGCTGTTCATCGGAAACGCTGACGTCTGGAAAAGCATCGATCCCTTCCAGGCGTTTTACTTTTAACTGAACCACGATCTAGAAGTGTTGGATGGCTCTCGGAATACCATCAATGATGCATGTTCTTTTTTAAACGCATAGGAGTATCTCTAGGCGTCTTGTACTGAACACGGGTGTTTAATATAAGAAGCCAGATCGACCGTCGTCGAGGCTCATCTCATCCCAACACCGCATCCTCCCCAACTCGAACCCATGGCAGTCAGCAACAACGCCGTCCATCATGCCCCGAATGCTACAGTGTTCTATCTGGTTCATTGGTACATGCTTCAAACAGAACCAGGCTATTTGAAGCGGATACACCAAGAGCAAAGCAAAGTTGGCAGACTCTTGACCACGTAAAGCCCAATTAGAAAAGCGACATATTTCCATGGCCAAGAAATTAGTGTTTGACACTATGTCGGCACAGTCATCCGGAGTAAGAGCCACGTTGAGGTATTCGCAGGGTTGGGAAAGACATATGAGCATGGCATAACAGACGGCGAGGGTAACGCAGTCCATTGGATCGTCTGGAGGGGTTGTGCTGGCTTCTCCAAGGTTTGGGAGACATGTCCATGGCACGCTTTCCAGCCAGTCGTGCACTCGGTTCATGATAGATTGAACTCGTTGGCGTAAGGCCTTGGTCGCAGAAGAATTCTTGCAACTGCGGCGTCGGACATTGTCGTATTCCTGAACTATACCAGGAGAATGAGCAAAGAGGTCATAGAAAATATCGATTTTCTCTGGTGTTTCCCCTTCCGGCATACAAAGCGTACTCTTCCATTGTGGCTGTTCAAGGAAGCACTGGCGACGTTGATGTCCGGAAGAAAGGATCTACATTAATTAATAACATGCTCAGAGCAGTTTCTAGGGAAAAGCTATGTCTTACCACGAAGTATCTTGCAAGTCGTAGAATTTGTCTTTCTTTGGGCGTTTTCCACGCTTTTGGCCCTCGAGATTGCAACTTTTCTGATCAGCAAAAGCAACATGTGGCAGTGGTTGATATGACCTACTAATTTTCCAAGCCCTTGATAATGCATGAGCCAGGCATTCGGTTGCGAAAAGACGATGTTTTCGTACACGCAGAGACATAGAACACTCATTATGGTGCCGAGCTCAGTATTCGAATTGCTGATGTCAGTACGAAGCTGGGTCAATGCTTGAGAGTATAGTCCGAGGCCTTGAACGTAAACTTCGCTATCTCTTCTGGTCCTCCCAAAGTAGGCTGTTGCTAGTAATTCCACGCATAGTTGATGTAGTGCTGATTTATGGCCTGCTAATAGCTCCGGGACTATTCCAGCTGGTGCGGTTGCATTGGATCGAGAGGCTAACGGTGAAAGCTTCGATACTGTGTATGCAAGAAACAAAGTGTTCTTTTGGGGTAACAGGTTGATGATCTGTTGCTTAGGCGGTTTCATCCGTTTCGTGGAGATGCTGTTACATGATGTTGGACAGCTACTATGTGTTGGCTTGGGAGCAACGGCCTTAGAGGTACACTCAGAGAAACGACTCCCTTCGTCGACAAATTTCAGCTGGCTATGATATCCCGAACAGGAAAGGCCCGCGTTTCTACACCGCAGACAATGGGGCTGCTCTTCATCTAATCAACATCAGCTCGCAACTCACTTCACAGCCCAAGATGCCAACCCACCACATTTAACCTTGCGTTCAATGCAGGTACCACATCGTTTGATACGTCTTCCGTGACGGGCCATGTGGGGGGGGTTGGAAAGAGATAGGAAGCGTAAAAAGGTCTAGAATCTCTAGATCGACCCAGGGACCTGGGTTTTGGTGGGATGAGCTTGGCTGCAACGTCAAGGATGGAAACGGGGGCAACGTGTTGAAATACCTCGTAAGGAAAATGATGACACGCTAAAACGCCATGACACGGATCGAGTTAGTTTATATTGTGCGGGCGTAAAACAACCAATACGGAATCTAGACGCCCAACAACGACTATCTCAAATACCAAGTTGGAATTGTTCTAGAATAACTCCCCACGCTTTGATAGGTACATCGTTGGCTATTGACTCTGGATAAGAGCGAGCAAGGTGCAGAGTAACGTTGATAGGTATGGCTGCATGTATAGTCAAGCCACAACGATAGGACATGGAACTAAATGCTGGCGACCTGTCACTTGGATGACATTTTGACGGATCGCCAAGCAAACAGAGAGTCAGGGCAAGCTCGGTCAGAAAAGCCTATGTCCGTTCAAAAACGGATATTCCGCAGGTCCGGCAGTCCACAAGCCTTTGTCCAAAGTGAATACAAGCCAAAGACCCTGAAAGAAAGCCTCCCCGGCAGCTGGTAGGACGCCACTCTCGCTCTCGGACTTCTTCCCTTGCAGGCAGGGCTGAGCTTTACAAGCCTCCAGGACAGCTATAGGGTTGGCCAACTCAAGGTTCAGCAAGGGCCAGCTCTTGAAATGCCTGATATGGCTAGAGTGTGTTTGTAAATAGAGTTTTGGACGGCAGTTGCCGGGACTTGTCTTGGTCTGCCCCTCTAGGTTGTGCATTTGCGTACTTCTCTGTCCTTGAACCGAGGCACGAGCAGAGATCAAGCACGATGATAGGTCAGAATAAGATTACGCGGGCTCTCGTACTTGGGAAATCTGCCATGGCGAATCTGGGGATGGACGTGGGGGTGGAAGTAACTAAAGTTAGACCAAAAGCAAAGAGGCACCTTCGCAAAACGATACCAAATAAAGGCATTCCTTAAAACTCCATGGGGACTCTCTTCCTTTTACATATTCCTATCGAGTCAAACCTCGGGTTTTCTTGTTTTGCATTGATTATGTCAATGTGCTGTCATATATTACCAATTCAAGCTGCCTCTTACTGGATGAAGAGCGCACTATTGAATCTTGTTGTTTCAAGGCTTGCATTCTTTACCTATTTGAGCCTTCTGGCTGCATCACGAGTTGCATTGCAGAAAAGCCTCTTGTTGGAATTGTATACAAATAATGTCTTTCTACCCATGGAAATCTGGTCCATTTAAAATAGCTACATAGTTCTTTGAGCACAACGTACACAGGCGCATAATTTCCTTCCTCTTTTGGAGTAAGCCACCAACAATAGGGGCCGATTCTTTTCGGACTATTATCCAGCATGCTTTTACCGCCATCTTTCCTACTGCCTGTCATAACAGTATTTTCTGTTATCCAAGGCGGCTTTGGATTTACTGCCGCCAACCCCAACGATTGTCCAGGTGTTTTGGTAGTTGACGGCAATGCGGTCGATTACTGTTGTGTCGGCGGGGATCTTGATCTTAGCACATGCGAGGGATGGCCTATTTGCACAGGCTCTAGCTGGACACCCAAGACAAGAGCTTGTTCAACTACGGTACCTGTGACTGCAAGCGACTACGAGGCACGAGTTGAGAGCGCGAGTTTGAGGTATCTGGCAGATGCGGGATCGATTACTGGAGAGTCTATGCCTACTGCGACGGCCACGGATGATGATGCGGAGGAACAAGCGGCTTCGGCTAGTGGCGCCAGCCCTTCTGAGACAGATAACGCTGCGAGTTTGCCCAAGACGCCAGGTTTGGTTGGTGGACTGTTGGGAGGTATTTTGGCGATATTTATGGCACTCTAGTTATGTTCTTGAAATGATTGAAGCTCTGGTTAGTTAAGTACAGCTCGCTCAGTCAGTGCTTACAACTTGAGCCACAATTTCCCGAAGACAGACATCCATTCGGGCGAATGGTTTAGTGGTATAATACTCCCTTAGCATGTTTTCTCCAAAGAACTCGCCATTGGGAGTGGTCCAGGGTTCGATTCCCTGTTCGTCCAGCATCGGTGGTTTGATCCCATCATTGTCCACATTTTTTGGGGTCTTTTATCAATCGTAGCTGTATGGATAGCGCAGTCTGTTTTCTCTCACTTTTTGCGCCTCTCAGCCCTTGGTATTTGCCGGCCTACCCGGGACATGTTGGTGGCTTAAGGGATGACATTCCTAAGCAGGCCGTGTTTCCGTCGGGGATATTTGTCAGACTTCCATCTTCTCTTCTACTACTCAGGACATACTATGTATTTAGTTCATGTCTTATCTTACTGCTACTGGTTTAGCAGCTCTTCAGCAATGACCGTTCACTGAAGAACAAGGTTACAGTAGATGGTGGGGCATCTGCCACGCAACCGTTGAAACTAAAGGCACAATAAGCATAAAATCATGAACTTGTCATGAAGTTTACGGTCTATGCCAAGCTGATCATCTAATTGTTTAACCCAATATTCACATCTAGAAGCTATCGTCACAAGTAAAATGAAACAAAAGGTAATATCAAGGTCAGACAAAAAATGTCACACTCCTTAGTAGAGCCCCATAAAAGGGACAGCTGTTCTTATTCGTCAGCTTTCAGGGGGGAAACCCTGCACAAGCCAGCCTGTCACTAACTAATTAATCACTGCATTGGATGTTATCTCTTGCATCTACCAACACCACCCACCCACTCACTCACCTCCATCAGCCGCTACTATACCTACACTATACTGTATCCTCTACACACACTCCATGACTGTCACGTAATAAATCCCGTCAATTCAGGGCTCTCACCATGGTCCGCGCCCTCAGTCTACGCCTCGCCCTTCAGGCAATGGCCATCAAAGTCTCAGCCAACCTGGTCGTCCAGCTCATCATCCACCTGAGAACCCCGGGCCATGCCACTTTTGACGAGCAGCAAGTCATTGAATTTGCTATTTACGGCTTTGTGGGCTCGCAGATCGGCAATATCATCCAATTCATCCTCGAGGACTGCTTCCCCACTGGCAACGCCATCAGAGCCAACGAGGTCTTACCCCAGGTCGACGAGAAGAAGGACGACGATATCAAAGACAAAACGAGGAAGTGGTTCAATATTAGTCCCGATCTTATCTGGCGCAACGTCTTGGCCAAGCTTGTTCTCGACCAAACCATTGGTCTTGCCATCAGCGGTTCCGTCTTTCTCATCTGCACAAACATCGCTCGCGTGCCACATCCCTATCTTGTACTAGAGGTGATTCGGAATAGACTCTGGCCTCTTATGAAGGCTGGCTGGCATATCTGGCCACTGGTGGCCGTATGCAACTTCCTATGGGTTCCTGTGCGGTCCAGAGTTTTGGTGGCAGTATGTGTAGGATTTGGTTGGAGCATTTTCCTAAGCATTTTTGCAATGAAGAAGTAGGCACGCGAGAGAAGTTGAAACGATGATTTTTCGACTATGGAGTTTGGTGTTTGAAGTGAGCGTTGCGTGTGGTTAGAGACATTTCCCTACGGAGCACTTTTCTTTGTATCTTGGAGTTTATGGAGTTATTGAGAGATAATAGGCGTGTGCCATATGACACGCGTTTTATCATGAGAAAGCTACTGAATTCTTGTTAATCTTGAGTTGACATGAAGATGATACAAATGAAATGACTGAGGTCATAAACGATGGTTGCAAAAGTCAATCCAGAATCTTATTTCGTAATTCAATGAACAAACGCTAACTGTTTCCCAAATTTCAATATGCCCCTAACTACTGCAAGAAATGACAATAATGTTACAAAACTCTAATGTCTTCAATACGGCAAAAACTGGCTCATCTTAGGCCATGACCTATCAGCCAGCTCATCATCAAGACCCGGATCCATCTGCCAATACCCCTCCAGAATATCAAGAGCTCTTTGTGTGTTCAAAAGTCCGAGAGCAGTAGAAACTCCCTGAAGCGATGTCTTTATCCTCGGCCTGTCAGAGCCAAGGGCGTCACAGCCTGCAAAGAATAGCGGAGGTGTGAGTAATGTAACAGGCGTAAGACCATCGCGCAGCGTCATGCGCTCTGCACACTCAAGAATACGCTGGACCAGGTTCTGTACTAGTGCAGATGATCGTGGCTCGTGACGTAGGCGGCGGTGGATGAGGAGGAGGCCTGTGAGTTGCCAGATTTGGTTTGAGAGTCTATACTCATCGACTTCGGCAAGGGACAAAACACGACCGCGTATTGATAAGACAGGAGGAGGGTTTGCTTGGTCTCGGTCTATAATGCTCTGCAGGTAATTTAGAAGCCACCACACCTCTGGGTCGTCCTGTCCGCCTTGTGTTGAAGTCTCTGATGCAGCTCCATCAGGATTAGTTCGATACAAGCGCGCAATCTCTTTGAAAACGCCCAGCAGATCTTTTGTACGCGCAAGATACATGTCGATGTACACAGGTTCACTATCCGATGGAAGCGTTGTGGGTGAAGGGATGGCCGACTGCTGGGGAGCCAGCTCGTTCATAGAGTGACAAACCAGCGACTCGGTCATGTCGAACCATCGTAATAAGAAGCGTAACTCGTCAGTCGGGTTCTGCGAGAGGCCTTTGTCTTGTAAACGAGATATGAGTCCACGTGCACCTCGAAAGTGCACGCTCCAGCGGTCTGCACTTGGCTCACTGGCGAATACTTCGCAGACGAACAAGGCTCTCGCAGCGGCGAGAAGCGGTACAAGCTGTTGATCCTCAGCGCACTCTGCGAGCTTTTGACAGAGGGATCGGGAGCTCAATGCTTGGAACCCGGCGATGATAAGGGCCTGGGCGGTCTGCTCTTCGCTGGTTTTGCAACTAGCCAGTCGATGTGTGGCTGCGAGTGCAACGATGCCTTGGAGTAGAGGCTCGTTAGAAACTGCCATTGGGAGAATGAGTTCGCATAGTTCATCAAAGATTTGAGGATGTGGCGCGAGAGCTCTGATGGTTCTTTCTGTAAAGTACTGAAGACCTGATTTATGTAATGGGGATAGATGACCAAAGTACTCAATGGAGGGTGTTAGAGGCATGGGCATTGCTCGTTGACTGATGACTAGTTGAGAAGATTCTGAGGACTCTGAAGACCCTGATGGGGAAGTTGGTATCCATTCTTGCTCGTTGGGGGTTTGGTCTGGGGGAGGTGATGAAGTCTTGGCTGTGCTAGGGCCAGGTTTAGACGTAGAAGGCGAGACGTAAATGAAGTTTTTCTTGTTTATATCTGCAATAGTTAAGTTAGTTATATCATCAAACCAGCTAGACATTGGATCATGTACCTAATCTTTCAACATTGCCCTCATTCTGGGCCAAACAATCCCCAAACGGCGAGCGATCAAAAGGTCTCCCTCCCCAACGAAGTTTGACTCCATACTCGCATTTGGCCCCAGCGCTCTGACACCGCTGACACGAAGGTCTTTCTTCAGTGCACTTCTTTTTGAAGCTCTTGCATCTCGCGCATCCGACCCATGATCGACGCTGAGGTGGCATCACACATTCAAATTTTTGATAGATAGGCAATTCTTTTTTTGGAAGCGTTTGTCGAGACAAAACATATTTCCTTGGGTTTATGTCATTTTCTGGGGGTGCAAGGAAGAGGCGGGGATGGGTTTGGTGATATCTGTGGAGGCGAATGGAGTGAGTGATTCGACTAGAGATTTGGGCTAGTATGTTATAGGAAGGATGAAGCGACTGATACGCTTATCTGTGTCACCTGAGTTGCCGGTAGTTCCTGACTCGCTCGTGTTGTTGTCCGTGTTGACAGGTCTACAATATAATCTATACAGAAGATATATGGGAATATATCGCCTTATTTGAACATAGATTTAATCTAATCAGGGTCTTGGTACAAAGCTTAAATCAGGTGACTGAACACAGATGCAGATAGCCTTGCAAAGTCAAATCTGCCTTGCGAAGCCATAAGGCACATCTCTCTACCCAAACTTGAAAATGGGATACTTGAAATTACAAACCATCAACACATACCAGGCAGATGTAAGCCAGTAGCCTCTGTCAAGATTCTTTCATTATAGTCACCTTGGAAGCACTCGCTGATGAGATACACCACTACCCAGCGTGGAAGTCTGAGAAGCATATAACAACCCGACCCAGGGTGCAACGATCTATTCTATAGTTGATGCATCTAACCTCCGCTTTAAAGACATGATGTCCAATTCAGCACTTAATGCGTTTCCTCCTAATGGCGTATCGAACTTATGCAAGCTTCGCTTAAAGTTCGAGCAGGAGTTTGCCCGTCCCGACAATCTGGAGCGTAAACCTCCTCGTCTTGGATTCTTTAAACACTACAGTTCATTATTAGCTCTCAAGCAATCCATGCAAAGCGACTGTCAGCTATGCGAGCTTCTTTATAATAGTTACTTGCATACCTATCACATACTTCGTAAGGAACAATACAAGGAGGAGTCATTAACAGCAACCGAGTCGCGACTGTTACACTACCTGGATAATCCAAAGAGAATTCTCGGCCCCCAGCTGAATATTCAAGTTTCTCTTATTAGCTCTAATGGTCCCCTTAGGCTTGTGCTTGTTAATGATGATATCTTTCACTCTCCTTTTCCAGGCACCGCCGCCGTGGAGCTGGCGGCTGCGATGGAGACAGGAAAGTATCGCTCACTGTTTATGAATGGTCTCAGTACTGACCAACCCCATAGACCTGCCGCCTTTTGACTCCTACAAGGGGTTGATACGAGGGAGGCTCCGCGATGCTTCTGCGAACCTTAACCTGGCCAGCACCTGGATTCACGCCTGCCATCATCTTCATGACAAATGCAAGACGGTATGCCACGGAAATCCGACGCGTCTTTTACACATCCGAAACGGTGGGCAAAGCATCGAGCTCGTACCAACCAACCCGTCGCAAAATTATGAGTACGTCGCCCTTTCGCACCGATGGGGACAGCCAAAACCTACTTCGACACACAAAGACAATATCAAGGACCACATAAATGGTGTTGCAGTTCAGGACTTACCCGCCACCTTTCAAGACGCTGTAGCCGCCACGAGCCAGTTAGGATACCAATACCTCTGGATAGACTCGCTCTGCATTTTGCAAGACGACGAAACAGACTGGGCACAAGAGTGTCCCCGAATGTCATCCATCTTCCAAGGTGCTGCTCTCACCATTGCGGCACCGGCAGCCAAAGATTCGTCCGTTGGGTTTCTGCATAGGCGCTCTTTACATGGGATCCCCGACTACCAGCCATGTATCCTTCAATACCGTAGTATGAAAGGGCGGCCAATCGGGACCATCAAGATTTGGTATCCAGGGTGCCACCGTGGGGAGAAACCTATCACTAATTTACCTACCACTCCATATAGCGTTCTCGAAATACAGCCAGAGTCAGTCTTGGACAACCGCGGATGGGTGCTTCAAGAGGCAATGCTGTCCTCGCGCACTCTCTACTTTGGTTCCTATCAAATGTACTTCGAATGCAAGACACTCTTTCAGAATGAAAGCATGCACGACGGCGACCAGTACCCCGATTTGAGTGCCCTTGATGACCCTGAGTCTTCCAACGTCGTTAAATCCTTTTCCAAATGGTCCGACTTTGGCTGGTGGCATGATTTCGTCACGAACTATTCAAAACGCGACTTGACTGTCGGTACGGATCGTCTCCCGGCCATCTCAGGCATAATCCATGCGTGCCAACCGCCCCCTTCGGAGACTTATCTCGCCGGAGTTTGGAAAAGTGATATTCCTGAAGGTCTTATGTGGTACATTTCTAGAGAGAATTTGATGAAACTGAAGGTAAATGCTGCTCTCACAGCTCATGAACCTGAAGATGGACTGACTGCAATAGTTAATCACCAAAACTACGTGGCACCCAGTTGATCCTGGGCCTCGGTAAAGCATGAAGTGAGATTTGCACCCATCTCATTTCATATCAACATATACATAGAGGTTCTTTCATGTTCTACCACCTTGGTTGATTCATCACCCTATGCAGACGCATATGGCCGGGTAAAGGCGGGATATTTAAAGGTTCGCGGCAAGCTTTGCAAAGCTATGGTGGCTCAAAGGTCAATGAGAGGGGGCTATTTCGTCTGGCCTTTACCTTTTGACGAAACCGATCGAGATCCGGCACTGCTACTCCCAGACGAAATCTCAACCTTTGGCTCGCTGCCCTGTACAGAACTCTCTCAGCCTGTACTTACTAACGAGCAAGTTCAGAAGCATAACTTCTGCGACATATATGCCTTGAAGCTCGGGAAGCCTGGTCCATTGCGTGGTTATGCACTTGCTATTGTACCAGCTAATACAACGGGATGTTTTCGAAGAGTAGGCCTGTTGAGATTTGATGATCACAATGGCAATAGAATGATAGAAAGATGGTTTGGGAGGGAAGAGAAACAGGAGGTTACTTTGATTTGAAGAAAGAGGGTAGAAGTTCAGAGATTACCAACTATAGTTTATAGCGCCAGCGTGTATTAGGTTATAGTATAATAACGAGCCTTACGGTCTCATTTTCAAGATAGTGTTAACCGATGTTTCATTTTCTCCTGTCTATTATATACTCGGTTACCTTGCCTGTGTATGATAATCCGTGACATCAACGTCCATCGGGTTCGCGCTGAGGGTTTCTGCTCGCCTCTACGCGCTCATGGTGCTTGAAAAGGCCCAAGAATCCCAAATCATAGCTGACTTTGAGAGATCCAGCTAGGATGAAAGCAACCCAGAAATAGTTGGAATCTGCCAACAGTCCTGTAATAAGTGGCCCCAGACTCTGAGCAGTAGTCTTGGCTACGTTGATAAGACCGATCACAACGGTTCTCTCTTTAGGAAGCACAATAGCAGCGAGGAATGCTGAACGGGGTGCAACATCCATAGACTGCGTGCATGAGCGAAGGACGAGGAGCAATACAGACAGATGGACGTCATTGGGGATTGGAATCAAAGCCAAGAAGATGGAAGATGGGAGATGGGTAAACACCATTGTCTATCAGATACCGAGTTAGTGGAGGAACAAAGAAGTCTTTTAATATGCCTTACCCGGACGTTGCCAAACCGTTTTGCAAGGGAAGATGCCACCAGCGTAGATGAGGCGGCGATGATGCTGGTGACGAAGAAAATGGATCCAAGCCTTCCCTCTTCAATATGGTACTGGGACTTGAAGTAATATGTGATCCATGATCTGAAAAGGCTGTTAGTGATCTCCTTTTTAGGCTGATCGTTGAGCGCGAGCACTTACAGAGGAGCGAGACCTGAAGCAAAGCTGTCTAATGCGAACAAGGTACACAGGGTCACAACAACCGGCAAACTTTCGCGGGCAATTCTAGCTCGCAGTTGTTTCTTTGGCGGGCTTTGACCCGTAGTTTCAGTCTCCTCCTGTCTGGGTTGTGGTAGGAGAGGCGCCTCCTCATCGTTGTCCGCGGTTGAGGCCGGCTGTTCTGGCTCATGCGTGTCGTGTACTTCTACCGCAGCACTCAACACAATAGCTGAGATCAGCTTCAACACGCCAATGGCGAAGTATCCGTAGAACACTCGACGATATACATCAACGGGGTCCATGTCAAGGTCAGCACGCAGATGGTGAGTAACCCAACCACATGTCAAGATTCCAAATGCGCCGCCAGCTGTGCCGAACAGACTGTACCAGGCATATATGTCGCCTCGGTTGTCTGAATCTGTTAGATGAGCTATTGTGCTTTCTTCGACACCACGAAATGGTCCAATTTCGTTGCCACTAACACAAGAGTTAGCATCAACTCTAGCTTGCATATTTATCTGCATCTCACCCGGGGCTAATGACTCCCAAGATTGCAGCAGCCAGCAAAACCCAGTAGTTACTACACGTAGCAAATACTAGTCCACTGCCTGCCATAAGAACTGCTCCCAAAGCCAAGACCGTCCGTCGACCGACGCCATCAGCGAACAGTGCCAGTAGGAAGCTTATGACAACATCGCCGACCAGTGTCAACGTCATAAACAAGCCAACTCGCGTTGCCGACACGTGCAGCTCTAGCAGAAAAGGAACCAGAACAAGCGCCGAGGCACCATACGCGAATAACCGTATGAATCGTTGTAAGCAGAGGATCTTGACATCGCTCGATGACTGGTAGAGCGAGATCAAGCCGAGTTCTTCTAGGACCCTGCGACCTGTGTGAGGCCGCGGGCCTACTTCGCTAGGATCTGACATTATGGTAGGTATAGTAATGAGTGAAAGAATTGAGGCTCTCTGATCATTCTCGCGCGACGGCCTTGTCTATTAGCTTGACTTCAGTGGCTTCGAGTGGATAAATATTTCACCGCACCCAAGAACGGGAATGAGCCAGCGTGTTAAGTCCGAACCGCCGAGCCGACCTGAGCTCATCTCATGGTTCAGGGTAACTTTGTTGCTGATGAAAGTAACAACAGATGTACGCAATGTCTTGTTTTCATCTCACCAAAATGAGTGTATGAGGTCAATAAGTCTAGGATAAACGCTCGGGCTTACAACATTGAGATTTAGAAGCCGTTGTTATGGTAAAATATTCATAGGCAATACAGAAATATTCAGCGACTGTGAAGAGCACCAGCTTATAATTTCATTTCGCAGCCAAGTCAAGAGTCGCCGAAGATAGAGTTGGCTTGTTATTGCTCGCTTAACTCAGGACTGAAGTAAAGAGAATATTCAACCCCGGTCGTATTCCTCTCTTGAACGTGCCACCGAAGCGATAGAGTACAATCATGATCTTACTGACGCTGCAGAGCTAGCCAGCAGCGTTAAGGTATATAGAAGGAGAAAACACAACACGTGACACCGAACTCCGCTACGGCAGGTTTCAACCTGTCCATCTTCCTCTTCCGTAGTATAGTGGTCAGTATGCAAGCTTGTCACGCTTGAGACCCGGGTTCAATTCCCGGCGGGAGAGTCCCAGCCATCTGTGTTAGACAGAATATCCTTTTGCTGATTCTATCACTTTTTCTTTTTTACTACTCCTTCGAAATACTGGTTAAATCATATAGTTTAGTCTGTTGTCATATGTATGTAACCAAAGCGACAGTAGTGTAACTTTGCTACGGAGTGGTTACTAAACCCTGAAATGGCAAAACTCTTATGCATAAACTACAGGTCTCATTGCTTGTTTTCAGGATATATGGTACATAGTAACGTGATGCAGGCTTGCTATTAAAACAAGTATTTGGATCTCTTTCTCACCACCTGACAGTATTTGTTGACGTCGTTTTCGGCTTCTTGCGCTCTAGAATCCTTCTCGCAGTTGACGTAGCAGCTATTATGTTGTTAGTACCAGTGAATTTGGCTCAAGAATTGAGCTTACTTGTAGATCTCTTTGTGTGTTCCGCAAAGACATCGATTGTTCTCGCCGCAGCCATCAGGCTAACGAAGGTGATTAATTACGTGTACCATGTCTTAAACATTGAGAATTACCTTAGGTCCGGCATCAAGACAGTCCTCCACCATACTGCAGTTCGCTGCCTGGGCGGTAACGCCGACCGCAGATAGTAGGAAAAGAATGACAGAGTACTTCATAGTAACTGAAGATGTGTGATTTGTAAGGAGTGTGGTAGGCAGGAGGATGTAGTGACGAGGCTGCGCCTGGGGAACTCAAGACTTTAAGTATTCAGGGGCCAGTGCCTGACCATTCGATGCGCCACGGGCATTCAGGTGATAAAGCTGATCTTGAAGAAGTTAGAGTGCCTGATCCAGAGTCGATAACCTTTAGCCACAGGTCCTCAATTTCCCAAACCATCGGTCGAGTAGCCACCACTTACGGCAGACCAGACAGCACTGATCGGTTACAGCATTCCTGTGTCCCCAGAGATCCAAGCCAACAGAATCAGATTGGCCTGTCCTCTAATGATAACCCTCATTCCTGTTCAGGGGTTCAACGCCATTGCCGCATTCCCAACGCGACCATGCCGGATGCGTACAGAGTGGAGGGTTCTCGACGTCCTTAGGTTGAGCCATGGTCATAATGCTTGATTTAGTTAAACAGGGGGGCAAGACTGATGTCAAGAGGTGCTCGCCCAGATTAGACTGAGAAAATCTCAGGGTCAATCAGGTGTTAGTGGCCCTCATCTGGCGTTGCAACATTGTGAGATTCCTTGGTGAAAATGGCTCTTGTATTGGAAGAGGCCCACGACATGAATATTCTTGGTGCTACTAAAGTACACAGTCAAGGAGTAACCGAGCTTTTAAACAAATCATCCCATAACTACCATGATACCATTTGAAGTTGGAATTGTTGACAAGTGTGTGTGTGTGTGTGGCTGCTGCTGTGGCTGTGGATTGCTCCACGGCCACAAAATTTCGATGACGACAATATCCAGCCAATCTTATCAACCAAAGAGTAAGAAGAAGCAACTCTATATTGGCAACCTATTGCCGATGACGGAATATCATGCGCATAACATCACTCATTCCATGTCTGAGGTCTAGAAATATCACCTCTTTTCTCACCTCTAGGAATCAAACATCTCTTATCATTGCCCGACAATTCGCCATGAAACGAAGTGCAGCCACGGCGAGCTTGACAACAGCCCATAGTCCAAAGAAGCCTCGTCCTACAAAGCCCTTAATAAAACTACCTGAATACCATCTGACACCTTCACGACGAGACGAAGCTGGTGAAATCATATGGCCAGCGCCAAGCGACCAGATCGAGGCAGCGAGGAGTTTCATTCGTGACTGGTGCGTTCTTCCGACTCTTGAGTGTATCAGCTGATATAAACGACGTTGTTATATCTCAAAAGTGTTTTGTTACCTAATTCGCTTATAGTGTCGCTGCTGCTCAGCCTACTCTCATCGTTCCCGACAAAGATGCCGACGGACTCACTTCTGGAGCCATATTGAAAAGGACACTGACCTTACTTGGGCTTGAGTCAGATCTAATATCTGTTTATGTCCTACAAAAAGGCTGCAACATTCATCATGAAGAATCACGTACTGCCATGGCGTCTTACAAACCTGCCTATATCTTCATTCTTGACCAAGGCTCACAACAATCTCCACCTCTCATCGACGACCCTCATCTCGGCTTGGTGATTGATCACCACCACGCAGAAGAGAAAGACCACCCCAAGGATGCCACCTTTGTTACAGCATGTAATTCCCCGCCGGTATCTACAAGCTCATTATTAACGTACCTCATCTGTCGCGACTTGCATCCACAAGTGGAGGAAACGTGCGACTGGCTCTGCGCTATGGGCACGCATGGTGATCTGGGAAACACACTCAAATGGAAACCGCCTTTCCCAGACATGAAAGCAACGTTCAAGACGTATACCAAAAAGGCTATCAATGATGCCGTATCTTTAATCAACGCGCCTCGCCGAACAGCAACCTACGATGTGCCCGGAGCATGGCGAGCGTTGAACTCAGCATCATCTCCAAAAGACCTTCTCAGTGACAAGACTCTCCTCGCAGCGAGAGCCGAAGTCAACGCAGAAGTAGAGAGATGCACTCACACAGCCCCCAAATTCTCATCAGATGGAAGAATTGCTGTGTTTCGCATCAACTCGGCAGCCCAGATCCATCCAGTCATAGCAACACGCTGGGCCGGCCACTTGTCCTCTGCCAGGCTTGAAGTCGTGCTAGTAGCCAATGAAGGATACCTGCCAGGCTTGGTAAATTTCTCATGTCGCATCCCGCGCTCTGCCAGAGGAAGGGACCCCCCGGTCAACATTATCGAAATCCTTCGCGAAGTAGCCAGTCGAGCTGCTGATCCGTCTCTGAGAGAAAGACTGGGAGAGTCCTTTGCTCGGGGGCACAAGGAAGCAAGCGGAGGAATAGTCCCCAAGGCCGAGTTTGAAGAGTTTATGGAGGTGTTGGAAATTGGGAAGAAAGCAGAGGGCACTGCAAAGAAATCTCAAAAGCAACCTCCTAAACAAGGGAATACGCTTTTGAATTACTTCGGAAAAGGCTAGTATTCATTTGCTAGCAGAGAATAAGTTCAACATTCTCATGCTTCGTGAGAATACGAGGTCCATTATGTTCGGCGGAAGCTTTAGCCTCTGAGGCCGTTACACTCAAATAGCCTGCAAAAGCCGTTAATGATTCTATCCAATGCGCGATCGTTGTTTAGCAAAACCAATTACGCTTGCTTAAATAGACTTTCCCCTTAATTACAGATGATGCAGGCCATTACCGGTTAAACGGCATCTCCGCCCTTGCTTGGTACCATTTGGTAATCGGTAGATAGAACGGCTATGAACACACTGCATCCGCGATGAAGTATTGGCCTCGAACAAGAAATAAGAAAATGACCAGAACCATTTTTGGGACCTAAATAATATACACCACCATTTATCGAGAAATATATCTTGTGATGGGCTCGCTGAATAGCTTCTAGGCAATCTCGAGAGCGGGGTAACCGACAAAAGAGTTCAAGATCGTCCAAGCTAAACCAACCACCGGATACCACCGCTCAGACATGTGCAGGAACTTCCCCATGGAGTTAATATCGGGCCGTGAGGCTTTGACCTATTGGATGTCTTTGGTTATTACCTATATCTACAAGGACAGAGAGCTGAGAACAGGTTTCCCGCCTCTTCCTGTGTCTTCCGCTTTTCTCTCATTCAATTGCTTAACTTGGGCTTCAACATGAGATTCAGCAGCAACACCTTTGTCAACGCCCTTTGGCTAACAAGCCTGGGCACTCCCTCGGCTGCCGCGCCTTCATATGCTCTCAAAGGTCCTGAGCTTAAGCATTGGCCTCCTAAAGCCGCCAAAGCCCTCAATAAAATGATTGCTGCCAATGCCAACGATGGACGTTACGCTGTCTTTGACATGGACAATACGAGCTACCAATTCGATCTTGAAGAGAGTCTGCTTCCGTACCTCGAGAACAAAGGCATCTTGACGCGAGAAACGATGGACCCTACTCTCAAACTCATCCCTTTCAAGGACACCAAGAAGCACAATGAAACGTTGTACAGCTACTACTTGCGTCTGTGTGAGATCGATGATGCAGTGTGCTACCCTTGGGTCGCACAAATCTTTAGCGGATTCCCTCTCCGTGAGCTAAAAGGCCATGTCGACGGTCTCCTGTCGCTCAACGAGACCATTCCGGCAACTTATTTCGAAGACGGCAAGCTGACGTCGATTGACGTCTCGCCGCCTAAAATCTTTGAGGGCCAGGTTGAGCTTTACAACAGACTCATGGCAAACGGTATTAAAGTCTACGTGGTCAGCGCCGCTTCCGAGGAGCTGGTCCGTATGGTTGCTTCAGACCCAAAGTATGGCTACAACGTACCACCTCAGAACGTCATTGGTGTATCGCTTTTACTCAAGAACAAAAAGGGCGACCTCACCACTGCGCGTAAGCAAATAGAGGATGAGGAATACACTCAAAAGACGCGACAGCAGAATCTCAACTCCGAACTTACGCCGTTCCTCTGGACTCCGGCGACTTGGAAAGCGGGCAAATGGGCGGCTATCCTCACTTATATCGACCCGTGGAGGAGACCTATTCTGGCTGCTGGTGATACCCCTGATAGTGACGGGCCCATGATATTCTATGGTGTTGATGTCGAGCGTGGTGGCATTCATTTGTGGGTTGATCGCAGGGACAGCTACAGGGAGGAAATTGAGGAGATGATCAAAGACAACTCCAGGGCTCAGAAGAAGGAGGGGCTTCCGGTGACAGCCAACAAGAACTGGATTTTCGTCAAGCCTGCAGACCTTCACGACTAATAAATTACTTTGGTCTATGAAAGAAGAATACTATTCTAATACATATTGACCCTTTAGTCTATCCTCCAGACATTGGCTGATTATGCGTACTGCAGTCTCTCCTCAGTCCACGCAGGTCGGAGGTACTCGCTATCAAACTTGACATCAAAGCTCGAAGTAAGAGTGTAGTCAACCTCCCACTCAACCTTGACTTCAGCACCCTCAGCACTCTGACTCCAGACAGTAACGGCGATGGTGTTCTCGCCACTGTAGTTAAGAACACCAGGAGGAACAGGGAAAGAGACCTGGTTGCCGATGTAAGGGTTGAATCGACCGTACTGGTAACCGTTTACAAACAACAACACCCTAACACGGTTGCTGTAACCCTTCTTAGTAGGGGAAAATGTCGTGTCTGAAGGCGCTGTAAGCTTAAACGAGATGGCAACGTCAAGACCATCCGGAATATCGAGATCAACGGTGGTTCGGTACGCGCGAACGCCCGATGAAGGATTGACGAGTGTGTTTTGCTTGGATGAGTACGACTTCCACTTGTTGTCGGAATAGCCCGGCAAAACAGCGCCAACACGCTCGACGTAGAGACCACCTTCGTTAAGAGGACCACGAATGAGGTCGAGGACTTCACCGTTTGCACTACCAGCATGTCCAGAAATCTTCCACTCAGAGAATTTATAGCTATCGGCAGGGCCGACCAGAGTGGCGTTGGTGATACCTCGCGGGATAAGCGCCTCAGCACGAAGATCGTGGCCAGAGTTGTCCATCAACACAACAAGAGTGTTTTCCTTCTTGGAAAGAGTGGCGTTCTTGAATGAGAATTCTTGTCCAGACGCGCCCTTGGTGGCATTACCGAGGTAAGAACCGATGTAATCCGAGTTAAGCCAGACCGAGTAGCCAAAGGCCAGGCCACCTGTGACATTAAGATACACGCCGGTAGGAGCAGAGCTGGTGGTAGGGAAAGTAGCTCTGTAAATGTGGTTTCCGTAGTGGATATTGTACTCGTCGACATACAAAACAGGGTTGGTCAGATCAGGAATGAGGATCGTGTTGGTGGTGTTGGTCTTGTTGGCCACAACCCATGTCGCAGGCGATGTCTTGTAGTTGGACTTGATCTCAGGCAAGCTGTCGGTGTACTTCCAGTTTCCGAGAGAAGGAAGCTTGACCTTGGAAGGACCCTTGAGCTTAGCGGTGTATTGGTTGCCCTTCTTGGAGGAGATCTTGACCTTGGCGCCGTTCCATGTGATGGACCTGAGAGAAGCAGAAGCAAAGACTGTTAGCTGTGTGGCCTTGTCGAGATCGCCTTCCAGGCTGAGCCGTCCGTTCTCGATGGTGGCGTGGCGGACGAGGTAGGGCCCATGGACGAGAACTATTTCAAGTCAGTAATCAAAGCCGTACTTCGCCAGTGGAGGAATAGCCTACCAGTCTTGTTAACAGGAGCAAAGGGGTCGTTATCCAGAGTCGGAGTCCAGAACTTGTACGCAACCTCGCGATCAACGAGGACAATGGTAGAACCATCCTTCAACGTAAGGGTGTGAAGTCCCTTCGTCTGGGTGAAGTTGACAGTGACGCTGTTCTTGCCCTTCTTGACCTTAAGGCCCTTGAGAGACTTGTCGTGCTGGATGGCGGTGTGGCCGAGGAGAGTGAATTCTCCATGTTCGCCTTCGGGAAGCCATA
Organism: Fusarium buharicum; assembly: GCA_014822075.1. Lineage (NCBI taxonomy): Eukaryota > Fungi > Ascomycota > Sordariomycetes > Hypocreales > Nectriaceae > Fusarium > Fusarium buharicum. The sequence goes on from JAATHB010000061.1 coordinate 123,258, forward strand.
GGACAAGAACTTCCTTGTTGTCGACGACGGAGTAGGTCAGGACCTCGGCAGTTGAGTAAAGAAGTGTCTTCTCGCCAAAGTGGAAGTCAGTCACGATGACCTTGGATTGGTGGCCGTTGATGGTGATGTGGCCACCGTTCTGGGGGATAGTGACTGGAACTAGTCAGAATGAGCTACTTGAAGATGTAAGGTAACTTACGATCACCAGCGGAGGTGTTCACGCGAGCCTTGAAGACCTCCTTGGTACCGGAAGGCGAGTAATCGTGTCGCGCGACGTAAAAGGCCGCGTCGTTATCCTCGTGTCTCAACTCAGAGATCAAAATGTCAGGGTTAGTAGACAGAGATGTGGTGTTGGAAACTCGGTTGGTCTTGGTCAAATCGTGCGCAACACGAGTGAACAGAGTCAACAGCTTTGTCTCGTAGTACTTGTCCCAAATAGCACGATTCTCAGAAATTGGGGAAGAATAATCGTAGCTGGTAGCAACAGCAGGGCCAGCAAACGAACCCCAGTTGGTACCACCGTACATCATGTAGAGGGAGATAGCTGTGGCTTGTTGAGCGAGCAAATCACGGTAGAAAATGTTGGCAAAGTCAGGACCGATATCACCAGGGCAGCCACCCTCGGGACCACCCCATGGGTTGTAGGATCCGCCCTGAAATTCAGGCAAGAAATGAGGTTGCGCTGGTGACTGCTTGGCAAAGTACGAGACGTAGTCTTGAATGTTGTAGGGCACATATTCGCCATTGGTACCGGTGCACTCGTCGAGGTTGCAGCTCCAGCAGGAAGGGTAGCTGTCGACGCCGGTGGTATCGACGTTACCAGTTGCATTGGCTTCAAAGTCGTTGGACCAGGAGAAGGTTCTCTATGCTTGGTTAATAACCGTTCCTGAACAGCGATAGAGATGGCTGGACTTACGGTGTTGGGGGCATTGTGGAAAACAGGAACGTCAATGCCAGCTTCTCTGGCAGCATCCTGCAAGAGCTGCATGTAGTTGGCGGTTGGTGGGTTCAAGATTCGCTGGTCATCGTTCTTCCATTGGCCACCCAGCTCGTTTTCGATCTATTATTGTCAGTCTTTGCGCCATTATGCTATTCACATCACCCATACCTGGAACATGGCAACATTGCCGCCGTTGGTGATAAGATGTGGCTCAATGATCTTGGAAATCTCAGACCAGTACTTGGACCAAGCTTTGGTGTACCTGGGGTCATCGTCACGCAGACCGCCATACTCGCCGGTTGTAACCCAAAGAGGGAAACCTCCTGCGTTGGCCTCGGCATTGACGTAGGGTCCGGGTCGGATGAGGAGGTAAATGCCGAGCTCCTTTGCCAGGGTCATGATAGAGACAAAGTCGTGGGCGCCATTCTCAAAGTCAAGGACGCCTGGAGAAGCTTCGTGGTAGCCCCAGCTGTTGTAGATGCTGAAGGCGTTGAAGCCTGCGGCCTTGATCTTTTCTAGCAGATCTCGCCAAAGCTCGGGTCTGGTGTATGTTAGTGTCAGAATTACAGGGACTGGAAGTGTTGGGCATACACAGGCAGACGCCAATAATGGAACTGTGAACTAGATTAGAAACAGCCTCGAAGCATTTCCAAGATGAAGTCTTACCTCTCCAGAGAAGATGAAGATTCGTTCTCCATTGATGAGATAACTGTGGTCATCCCTACAAGCAGTTGGTCAGGTGCGTGAGCTACGATAAGGTAATCGGATCATTACCATTGAACAATGTTGGTGAGTCCATTGTCTTGAATTGGGACCTGAGCATCCTGGGCAATTGACAGCCCAGCAAGGGCGGATGCCAGAAGCCCAGCAGTAGAGAGGGAGAGAAACCTCATTGTCGATTCCCTGTGCCAATTGAGCGTACGTGCATGCCAGAAACACCCATAGCGTCATTGACATACTTATACAATGCCCCTCGGCCACCACTCACCCGCATTGCGTAACATGACATAGCTTAGACCTTGAACCAACGGCTCCTAGTTCCCGAAGCTGTCGATCGTGAGGTGCCAAGTCCGGGGTTCGGCCGTGCTCTCGCCGAATATGGAGGGGTAGCATGGGATGATCGACCAGCCGGGGAATAAAACGCATCAATAGGAGTTGTTCCATCAACCTCGTCAGGGCTCAACGTAGCATTGTCATTTCTTAGCTTCGAGTTTACTTATGCCAAATAGCACCTTCGCAGGCATCGCCTCCACATTCACCCGCATTTCTATTGAAGCGGCTCTACAAGGTTTTGTTGTATCATTTTACTGGCATCGGCCCCATTAACCCTTTTTGTCGTGCATATTGCACCTGGGCCAACAAAGCCAAGAGACATCTTAAACAGGTTACTCTTCTCCATGCTTCAGATTAACGTCGTTTCATATCAAGCCACACGGAAGATGACGGAGACGAATAGCCAATGCATAACGGCCTACCTTCCCATCTTATACTGTGATGCAGAACCAAGAACTCAGTCTCAGTATACAAGTTAGACTCATCTCATAAATGAGACTCGCAATTCAATCATCCCTACACCATAATAGCCTGATTTTTGCAAAATCACTCATCCAAGACTTGAAGCATATCTCAACCCACTCCCGAGCATGCCGAGCTACTATTGATCAAAGCACTGCACGTAGCGTCTGCCGGCCTGGGAACTAAGAGACCAACCGACAACAAGGGTGATGTACACCAGAAACTGCAATGATAGGTCAGACAAATTTCCAATGATGCAGAAACTTTTGACTTTCTCTTTCCTGTAGCCTTTCACAAGATTTAGATTCTAGGACAAGGGTTTGAGCCCCCGCTCGCCCATCTGCATCATCTAGACTTTATCTGGCAATGTGACAAATATTGCCGATCATCACAAAGTAAGGAAACGGTGTGGATAGACCCCCCTAGCAATAGCAAGCTTAATCTTTGTCAATGTCAAGGTGACATTAGATCTTGCTCAAAGAGAGTAGCTGCAGGCACGCGCGATACGCAAGGCACGTTTCCTCTCCCATAGGCTGCTGAGCTTGGGTATAGTCGTTGTCCCTGCAGGCACCAGGAACAAGTCAGTATGGCCAGCCATCCGGACATAGAGTGGAGATAGGGTTTTAAGTTTATGTGTATATTCTCATCGACTGTTGGCACCACCGGTGAAGTGCTGGAACCAGTCCTTCCGTGTCAAAGTATATCTCCTAAACTCCGACCCTCTTCAAAGCACTCAAACGGCTCTCCTGCGAGCGCGTATACCAGCTTGTAGTCATAATACCATCAAATCCATGCGGCAGTCCCGGCCAGAGGTGAAACTCAACCTCGACATGATCATTAGCCAATCTCTTGACATATTCCAGCGCCTCATCCCTAAACAAATCCAACGTTCCCACTTCGATGTAAGTGGGCAGCAGATCTCGCAAAGTTTCGGCCCGAGCTGGCACAGCATACGACAAAGCTTGCGCGTCACCGGCGTCTCGTAGTTTCGAAACAGCCTCATACAGGATGCGAATATCGATCTGTGCTCTTTCCTTGCTCAGTCGCTATCCTGAGTAGTCGCTGCTTTAACCTGAGCCGAGCCTGAGCCGCCCCTGGGTGAGCCAGCACAAGAGGTAAATAACAAAAATAGAACAGCTCCGTAACAAAGTAACCACACCCTCAGCCCTGTTCAAAGGGTGCAGAAGCAGGTACCCCTGCTCAAGAGGTTCCGAAAGCATATAGGTTGGAGAGGGAATGGAACTGGCCAGAGGTGTTCACAGGCCTTCACTTTAAAGTCGCACTGATGTGCCCAGGGGTCTCTGGTTACAAGCCTGCTTGCGCGGCACATCGTAGCGGTCAACAGAGGTCGGCGGCCTCGGTGGTTCTTTGCCTTGGCAAACAATCCCGTGCTGAGCAACGTGCTAAATATGTCGGCTAACAGACAATTGAAAATCTTCGCCCCTGATACGCCCTCCTTGGAGACAAAATCGTGGGTTATCGACCAGTGAAACGATACAGCCTCTACCAAGCTGATGTATTACAGGTGGCTCAAAATCTACAATATGATGCAGACGACACTATTGGCTGTTTCGGATAATTTACGGCCGTGAAATGAAATCCCAATACTCTGCACTGCCCCTCTGAGTCAACCTCGCAGCCTGATTCTTAAATTCAGGTAGTCTGGCTTCCCCCTCGCCAAATAATCTTTTCTCTTTCACTTTCACCGCAAACAATGGATCCAGCTTCTCTATCTTTGGGTGTCTTTGCACTAGCGATTCAGCTAGTAAAATCTACGAAGGCTATCAAGGACATGGTCTCAGCCTATAAATCAGCAGAATACGAGCTCAAGGGCCTCTTTGACAAGCTGAGCTATATCGAAATTACGTGCAACTCACTCAGGGAGTTTCTCTCAGATGGTAACGACTTACCACGGGAAGCTCGGGAGGCTTCTCTTTTCAAGAGTTTATATCAGGTCATGTCCGCATGTCACGAAAAAACAAAAGATATCTACAAAATCATCTTTACACTTCATGTAAAGCGAAAGCAGAGTCGTAACCCGCTGAAAACCATCGGCTCACAAGTTTTGCGGCACAGAGACCAACTACAAACTTATAGTAATGAGTTAGACGGATTAATTGCTTTGCTTCAGTTGCAAATGACGACACTTACTTTGTAAGACTCATCCCCTCAAACTCATATGCGTCCTGACCTTACAGTGCTCTAAGGATGAGACTCACTCAAAAGTCGCCTGTGTCTCCATCCACAATCACAACCTTTCCAACGACTGGTGGCCAAAGGTCATCTGAGATGTCCAGTGAGGTGTACAGAGGGATTCGCCCTGGCAAGCAAATCTCGGAGGTTACTACCGAGACCTGGAAGCAAGCTTGGAATGGAGTGGCTTTCATTCAAAAGACCAAAGAACAGACAAAGACCAAAATCTCAGCAGCCTCTCCTTTTTCTATAGTCCAGAGCGACTCGGTATTCACGCTAGGCTCCTCATTGCTGAATTGGTATGTTCAATTCTCAATGCGGCAAGGATCGCTAGCTCCATCCTGTTTTTCTTTTCAACTACCGCGCGTTATTTCCCTGCTCTACGCGCCAGGCGACTTGGGTAGGAGAGTGGAGCGTGCCTTCGAGCATGATAATCTTAATGAGGTCCAAGAGCTCATGATTCAGGGTATTCTTACACCTGCCACGATTATAACAATGACCCAATATGACCCATGTCATGAAACATCTTTATTAGGAGTAAGCCTTCATCAGTTATTGATAGCGGAACATTCTAACAGAGAAGTAGTTAGCGCTTTTAATGAGAGTAGATCGACTCATCAAGTTCTTCATGAATCAAACTCCCGACATCTATACTAGGTGAGCAAGAAGAGGACGTTGTTTAACTGAATGTACACTAATTTAAAAGAACACATCTCGGCAATCCATGGTACAGTTTCACGCTCGATCACCCTGAAGATCCGACATGTGTCATTGACTATATTAACCTGCGGAGAAACTGTATTACTCCGTTCGAGTTGGGACGCATCTTAACAGCCTTCCGAGATCCTTCCAGTGCGAGGTTATGCATACAAGCTTGTCGACAGTACTTCGCTCAAGATTGGGACCTTTTCAACGATGTCGTTTGGGAGTATATCAGACGCCATTTCGAGCGTCGTGAAATAAAAGTCGCAAGTCTGGGAGAATGGGCAGCTTTGGTGTCCGACGCTGTTTCGAGAGGCTTGAATCTCGATCGGCAGCTTCCGGATAATAAGAAGAATAGTGTTCTTATGTGGATCCTACGTTACCACGATGATCCTTTCGATGCCTTGTTACAAATGCATTACTGGCTCGATATGTTGGCACTGGCTGGCGTCGACGCAGAAGAACACTTGAGGGTTGAAACGACGGTTTGTATCGCTAACTGGGACGAAACTCCACCTTGGATTACGAAGGATTCTTCGAGCTCAAACTATCGCCGAGTCCTATCTATTACAAAGTCAAGAGGTCGGCATCTTCCGTGTTGGACCCAGAAGGCAGGGAAGGCATGCGCTGTAAGGCAATTGCTAAATGAATTCCAACATTTCATGAGCCCGATTACATTCTACGAGTGTATGACAACTAGGAGGTGTATGAGACAGTATCAAGCTTGGAAGAAAGGGAGGGTGTGGGATCTTACGGACGAAGACGGGAGGCTCAAACCCGGATGGCCATTTTGGTACCCATTGCAGCAATACCGATTGGAATGGTTCCCACATCGCGAAAACAACAAGGAGGATATCCAATGGCTAAACTATGAGTTGAATCTTATGCAGAGTCGTTTTGAGAGGAAACAAAGGCGCAAGCAGCGCAAATCAGGGCATAAAGACGGTTTATGGAAGCAGTGTTCTATGCCAGGAACTTGGGTAAAGGATATTTATTTATAACTTTTAGAGTTAGAACCTAAGTATACCAAGTATAATAAAAGTCTGAGTCTTTAATACATACCATTATATATAAGATGAATAATTTAAAAATTTATAGAGAATGTTAGCTGAGACTAGGCATATAATACAGGCAGCGTAACTATCCTATTACTTTGGAATAATGGCTATACATACTCAAGTAGAGTTAGAGGGTAATGATTCCGAGCATCCAATGCTTACACGAGGAAAGTACTTTAGTGGCCCAGGTATGTCGCGCAGGTTAGGGGTAAGTACCATTTGAGCCTTGCCCGAGGAAAGCCTGAGCTGCTATCCATAAAGAGGCGATAATTCGTCGTCGGTATTCTTTTTCTAAAACATAAACATCCCATACTGGGTTCGTGCCCTCTGGCTTCCAAACCATAAGGTCAAGAACTGGGTCATCTTCCTTGATACTGATTCTGTCGTCCAACATAGGATAACTAAGCACTTTTTTCGCAATCGGAGGATTAAGCTGGCGGCCTCTGGCCATCAAGGCAGCACCTGCGGTGATACATTCTCTAGCGCTGTCTCCGTGCAGAGCGATTCTGGTAGGGTCGATATTGAACTCCTTAGCAGACTTCGACACATACTCGATAGCCGCGTATGCATCTTCAACTCCAGCTGGGGTCGGATGCTCAGGAGCCAGTCCGTAGGATATAGCAAAGTACGGAAACTTGGTATCGTGAGCCAAGCGAGCGATTTGAGGCGCAAAGAGCTGGACACTGCAGGCCACAAATCCGCCGCCGTGGAAGTAGACTACAGCCGGCGTGGGCGTCCTCGAGGCCAATGCTTCTTCAGAGGCGAAGCGAGTGATTTCAACCTCAGCTCCATCATAGCTCTTGACACTGTATACAGTCTCACTAACGCCAGACGGATAATGAGAAGTGCTAACAACTTGACGAATCATGTTGTTTATGTTGGTCCGGATTTCGAGAACCGTTTTTGCAGGCTCAGATTTGGAGCCTTTGAAGAAAGGCTCAATTTCAGGATCGTATCTGAGGCCGCTCATTTTGGAAGGATTGAGAATAACGATGACTGTGTAGACAATGGTTTTGGTGGTTTATGCTGATCTGAGATTAAGACCTGAATACAGGCTATATATACATATACCAAATGATTGCTCGCTTCGTTGATTACCAACTCGCGAAACGCGAGCTGACTAGCTAAGTTGGATTACCCAAATTGATTAGGTTTTGATCCTTATCGAGAAATGACCGTTTACCAACGTCCGAACGATGAAGCATAAATGGAGCCACAGCGGATCAATTTATTAGACGACCGATTTGCTTATCAATCCAATCCCTGACCGCACAACTGTATTCTTTGTCATTGTGTTTGCATCTTGCCTTTGAGAGGCGTGCAAAGTTAGATACTAGGACCCCACGAAAACAATAACCAAGACTCAATTAAACAAGTGCCCGCACCAGGTGCCTGGCTTTACCATTGGTAAAGTATCCCATCAACTGGATCATATTGAGTACCCAGGTCATGTAGGCCTATTACAGGTCAAATTCCAGAGCTTGGCACCAGGATTTTGTTCTTCCTGGTGGTGGTTGCCAATGTGAGCATTCGGATATGAAAGCTATGTTCGTTATTCCTGTCTACGCAGCTTGTCTTTGAGGGGCATGCTGTGTTACACACTAACAACTGCCAACTGTATTTGCAGATTAGAGGTAAGCTAAAGGGAGGCTCTATGCATCAATTTAACTTCAAGTACACTTAGAAAAACACCATCTTGCAATGTCCCTCCATAACGAGGTTGTCCTAAAGAAACAAAGCGATTGTCATTGCAGCCCTCAGGGCGTCTTCAGTTCTTGCGAAACCGCTCTGCCTCGTAATGGCAAAAGGTGATATCCAGTGGTTAGCGAAACTAAGAATAGAGGGACCTTTGTTCAGGCATCACTATATCTGTGTGGCCCAGCATTTGTGCTATTGGATAGTAGGTGAAAGGTATCTTTCTATTACTATGAAAACCATAGTTAAAGTCAAGAAATATTCTTGCTTCTTGCCAACGTATCCCGAAATACCAACCTAACCCTTAGCTGTCCAAACACACACCATAAACTTGCTATTCCCAGGTTTCCAATTGTATCGTATAACCAAATTTCTTAGTTTCCCTATCTATAAACCTTTAAACCATGATTGTGGCGTATGATAGAATAATGATCTTGCCATTACGGTGCTGTGGCAGGTATGCTGTAAGTGGCAGCTGACTATCCTCACCGGAAGTGGTCTTGTCCGCTGCCCTGTTCCCTTTTACGCAATTGACTTTCGTAGCAGTGGGCCTGCGCATAAAACTTACAAACGGAATCCCAAACAAGAGATAGCACATCTAGTTGCATGTCATCCCCAGGCCAATATAGTAAGGAGAGCTTGACGAAAGCAGGTACTGTAAAGCTTAGGGTTTTAAAGTTGTATCTCGGTTAGCTATAGATATATTTACGTACTCAGCGCCATGCCTTGCGAATTACCAGACAACCGCCACCTACATTCGTTTTATGTATTATAACTATACCATGAGAGACCTGCGCAACCTAGCCTTGCATAAACTTCAGCGCCCTCCCTAGCAGCCAGGTCCCTGATCTCTTGCATCAGACGCTCCTTGCTCAGACTTTGGTACCACTCAATGACCATTCAGCAATTATCGACAAGGCCACAGGGTCATATCCAGTTTACAAAGTCTTAGTCGCCGTCTTTCTTTAGTCCACAGGGAGAAGGGTAACCTCGCCACCATTCCCCTTCCCTACCGTGTACGCTTTCCATCCTGCCTTTGGCAAGTCAATCGTCTCATCCTGCACCAGAAACTTCATAAAGACTCCGTGTGTGACTACAACCACGTCCTTTTTCCCATCAGCGGTATTCCCATCTTCCAATTCCTCAGTCAGCTCGCGCAAGCTTTCCCTCACCAGCTTCGCTCGGGCTTCGACCACCGCATCATCAGCGGTGTAAGCTCCCTCCTTTTCGTACCAATTGTCAGCGAGTAAGCCGAAATTCAGATTCGGAAACTGCTTCTCGAGAGTCGCACGGTCGGAGCCCGTGTCACATGGTAAGGCGCTACGCTCCTGTAGGTTGGGATCGAGGATGAGACGAGCCCCATTATCTGTGCCGTTGTCCCCAACGGCCTGTTTGTCGAGAATGTGGGCGAAAGCCGCCAGGGTGGTCTCCACGGCGCGGGTGAGGGGTGAGGTGACAACTGCGGCCACGAGATCTTGGCTGGGGAATGATTTGGCTACCCCAGATGCCTGGGTAATTCCGAGAGCCGTAAGGGGTGGGTCTCGATGAGCGAAGTCTTTGGAGACGTTGTGGACTGATTCGGCATGCCGGACGACGTAGATAACGGATGGCATCTTGTGATCCAACTCTTATGAGCGGTCGAACCTCTGCAGATTGATACAGTAAAAGCAAGAAAGAAAGAAAGAAAGAAAACTGCTTTTGGGGAGCGTAGATGAGATCCGCTACTATTTCCCTTTGAGCGCTTAGAGCCTGTAAGCTAGTGATAATTAGCTGGCTTCGCAATCGCTTTAAGTAATCACGCAATTGTTAATTATAATGAATCTGTTCAGGATAGCTCATTTAGCGACGACTGCCACCCTCGATGGCAGAGCAACCCAGAGCCTACATGATCAAGGTCATTTCTACTCCTGATGAACAATCCTCCGAGAGAATTACGGGACCCGAGTTTCCTCAAACCCGCGGCCGGACATCTGCATGGACTACGCAAGCAAAGTTAGACCCTGCTACCGGTCTGCTGAATTGGGGCGCTGAGATTGCTGGAGTGGTCGTGTCTTATGATGGTCGAGAACCCGTTATCAAAACAGCTGAGCTCTGATAGACCTATGTAACATCATTTGGATGTGTAGTATGACGGGCCCTCATTAAACTGGGCAAGGAGCCGATGGCCAGGAAATCGGGAAACTCTATTAATATCATCACAAGATAAACAATTGACTACTAAAAATAGATGTCATCCTCTGATACTGAGAACTAGACCCTGGGCACATAAGGGGTAGCGATCAAGGAGGTTGTCATTGAAGAAGACGGGAAAGGCTGAGAAACAGTTTAACCGATGGCATAATAAAGGGATATCACATCAAGACAATTCAAAGCATAGTTTAACTTGGAAAATGATAGTGTTAAGTAGGTTAGAGGCTTGCAAGTCGCTACCTGACGGGTTATCTTTGCAAGCCGGGCCTATCTATTTTCTTATTTCCTAGCTAATGGTAAGACCAAACAAAATTCCCTGACCGAAGAAGGTAAAAACCGCATTAATTGCACGGGAAAAAAACCCTCTTCTTTATAGATATGGAAAAGCCTCAGCCTTCATGGTTCAAGTTATTCCATACGACACATTTAATGCGACGAGAATCATTAGGACGGTTATTCAAGTTAACGCACGGGTTCTTAGGGTCATTCCAAGACCCCAGGAGGTCGCCACTACATGTGCCATGCGCGGTCTTCTCACTGTAGTAGAACCATGGTCCCATAGCGAAGTAGACAGAGTTTGTTGTGTCATCCATGGTGACTTCGGCTATCCAGTTGCTAGTATGACCGTAGTTATATGTGTCCTTCTCACTAATTGAAAAGATCAATAATTAGTGAAAGGGAGATCGTCAGAAATAATAAATGTCTTACCAGCTTTGGCCTCTATACTCGTCTGCCTTGCGATTGGTCCGAGGGATCAATGCCGAGGCAGTAACAGTTGTCGCCACGCTCAGTGAAAGGATAGTGCTAAGGATGGAGCTATAATGCATATTGGTGATCAACAAGGGATAACTGTTGAGTGAGATGTGTGTGCTGTGAAATCTGTGGTAAGACAAGCGGTAGAAATCTTGTTTGGATATTGTTGTGAATGATATGAGAAAGGGAAACCTGAGGTCTATATATACCTTCAAGCTCGAACGAGACCGGCGTGGCTCAACGGGCTGAGCTGCTCAATGGAGGTACAATACAGTTTAGAGCTTTCTTCAGAAGGATTTGCATCCTTTGCTTAGGAGTGGTTATAAACTTTGAGGATATAAATCCTCCTCGACAAACCTTGTAAATCCTTCTCAGCCACATTCATGAACGATGTAATATCTTCTTGATCTTCATCTAAATCACGTAGCTCGTCAACCATTCTAACCTGATGTATACACACCTTGACAGAGGATACACAACCTTCGTACTGGAATCAAACGTCAAATGGCTATATGATATATGGACAGCATGAAATCAAGACTGTTTATAGTGGTATAAGCCATGCTAAGCTTGTATAACTACAGAGCAGGTTACTGGAATTTAGCAGTCAGCTCTCATGTACAGTTTGCAAGGGCTCCCAACCCCTCACAAGCTACGTCTCACTTGTTACTCTAGGAGTGTTACATACAAACCTAATCCATTGGTAAAAGTACTCCTAGTCTAGTTTCAGGTTTTTTACTGCCTGTGACATCATCACGCAAATCAACTATGCGGATTTAGACCCCAAATGCGACCTTCACGAGGCTCATGGCACAGACATATTGCCCCTTCCTTTTCCCTAGCTTCAAGATCAGCAACTGTGCCAGCATGATTGGATGAATGAATTTCGCGAAGCGCCAAATAAATGTATCATCATCGTTACCACCAATGGAAATGGGTAAGCCCCCAACGCGGAGACTGCTTATACCGTCATTATCACACGAGGAGGCGAAGCTCGTCGACGATCTGAAATCATGTAGCATTATGAAGAAACCCTGTAATACTATCTGTATCATACCTAACTAATCCGAGCAATGCGTTTGATATTTTTACCCTGAGGATTCATGCAAAAATGCAATGTCTAGCCTCCGGGGACAAGGGCGCAATGTTCGCCGCCGACTTAGTGTGATCGTTTCTGTGTGAGCATTGGGTTGATAATGTTTAAATTGTGGGGGAAAAAATAGGGTTCCTTTGATATTGTTGAGTAACCTTCTTTTCAGGCAGAAGAGGTTAAACTTAGAGTCACTTAGTGTGATTGTTTTCCAGAAGGATCATGCCAGGAGACAGAATCAGAGGCAATACGAGCATAGCTGCGCATCAAGGCAGAGATCTGCAGTAGTTGGCGGATAAGCGGTAAGACCGTTATGCTATCTTGGAGCTTGGATAAATAGAATAAGCCACAGAGCACCGTCAACGTCTGATCAAAGGATCTGCCAGCTGCCGTCTAAGAGGCTCCACTTGGCCTTTGTAGATCGTGTCAGCAGCTAGTACGTCATATTTTGAAAATGTAAACAGTCTTCGTAGCTACAGCCGAGTCATGACACGATCAGCGACCCCGGCGTTCCTGTTGCGTTGGTGTGAAGACTGCCAGACTGTGCATTGCGGAGATCTCTTTCATGTTAGTATGGCTGAATTTCGACTCCTGGGTAAACACCTTATTCAGCAAACAGGTATGCTTAGAGAAGAGTTAACATTAGCAACTGAGGTAGATCATACCAGCAAAATGCGATGTTTTCTCAGTTGAGACTTGCTAGGAATGCATTGATATATGTGCTGCCTAATACTCAAATCTGAATCAACACCAAAATAGTCACACACTTCCCCCCTGAGCGTTGCAATGCTTTGACCGAGTTGAAGTGATGTACTGCGTGTGACCGCGGTGCCTTCATCTTAGTGAGACCAGAGCTATCCGTATATATCAGTGACTTCAGCGGCGTTCTCTATGGTGTGCATCCTAAAGTCGCCCTGGGCTCGCTCGATAGAAGTCAAGTTCTTCCACCAGGTTGCTACCAAATACGACCCGACAGATTTCATCCAGAAAAGGCGCAAGGCCGGCTTTAAACTTCCCTGGACCAGACTTCTATATAGGTGGGTAGAGAGAGGATAGAGGTATTGAATGACAAGCATCATATAGCCTCTCCATGTACAAGAACCTCATTTATATTGAGTGATTACCTTCCCTCCAGGCCGCGTCCTCGACAGCCTGTTTCAACTCTTCTTCCAACATACCTGAACTGATATAGTTGGTCTCGAACCACTCAACGCCATCCCTCATGTTTTGCAAGACCCCTGGCACTTCATTCGTGTATCAATAACGAAAGAAATCGATTTTATTCTCGCTTGTTTTCGGTGATGGAACCGCTCTACGGCCGGTTTCAGAATTCATCGTCTTGAAATTGGGATCCCAGCAAACTTGCAGGAAGCCGCCCTCGTCCGGTTCATCCCATTTCTCCTCGGGCATATCAATGACCACTATCGAGTGCTGGTCTGGATCAGGAGAGCTGCAGGGCATTCGGGGGATATAAAAGTTGGCTCTGCCTGTCGCATTTCGCGCAATACTTTCCTTCATGTTATGAGCCTTGCACCTCTCTACCCGCTCAGCTGGTGTTGTGTCGTCAGGCATAGCCAGGCCGTAGAGATCAATTCGGTCAAGCGTCCCGCGGCCCATGGCGCTTCGCTCTTCCCATGTGTCCTTGTATATCTTCAGTGCCAGTTCCTTGAGTTGTGCCATGTCTTCTCCACTGTCGGATCTCGTGTCGTATATCTGGATACCCCATTGAGGGCGCTTAACGGGCGTGGGGTCGACAAATGCTTCTTCGGCTTTCCAGACTGAGCAGCATAACGTACCGTCGTGGGAGGGGGCTTCCTCGGCCACCATCCAGGATCTGATCCTGATTGGAGCCTTACCGCCCGTCGACGCAGGCCGTGATGGCGGTGATGACGATGCCATGTCTAAGGCTACGTTTCAAGCTAGCAAGTTGAAGACGTCTAGGATATAATAATCAAGGTAAATAACACTTGGTTAGTAATCTTCCAGGTTCCTCCAAGATGTCAACCACAGAAGGTTTAATAAAGGCCCATTTACGCTGCTGCCTAGCAGAACCCCTGGACAAGATTGACACATCGACATCGGTGGGTCAATGACACGGGCCATTAAGGACTTTCCCTGCTGTGGCCCGTACACCAAGAGAATCGAGGTCCGAGCCAAAACTCTTCCCAAATCTTCACATTCTATTGTATGAGGAAATGGAGGCGGCAGAACGAATAGGATATATTCAGTTTGGCTCTTACAATATCCCATTTTCACTTCAAGTGAATGCTTTGCAATTGCAGTTTGCCAAGCAATAGAGCGTTGTGCGATGGCTGTTCCAAACCCTTGTAGAGTCACGTTGAATGTACAAATTGGAAAACAGACAACAGGTTGGAACCTTGAAATTTGACTCTTTGGACCCTGTTGTGTATTTCTCCTCTTTAATCCCTCCAAATCCATCTATGTCAGTCACAGCTGCGCGTACTATATCTCAGTTTGCTACTAATTATGGATATCTAAACGTGGCGGATTTGGGTATTGCTTTGGGGGCGGAAGGCCCGGTCGTGAAGTTTCCATAGAGTCCGAATGAAATGACGGAGGTTTGATAGCTGATACGCGCTAATAAGATGAATACTCTCGTCAACAGGCTATGCTCTTTCATTTGCCAGTACTGTCAGGAGAAAGGTAGGCAAGGAACGGTGAGTGTTTGCGAAGATTCATCTCTTACAACTCAGCCACCCGTAATGAATCCCCTCTCCACTAAATTTTCCAAGAGAAGAGTTTGCGTTGTACTGTCGGACGTCTTCTTTGCTACCTGCTTATCTGAGTGGATCGCCTTTTTAAGATCGACGAAAGAATCTGTGTCAAGAGGATGGGGAAGTAACGGTCCATAGCGTCCCTTAAGCCTCGCTAGATTCTCAATGTTGAGTTGGGTAAGGAAATACACACCACTGAGGAAATTCGTCGTGTTTAGTCCTTGAGCGCAGTTTCATCTATGGATTCGTAGCTGTGTTCTTTATTATATATACATCTGATATGTCATATGGTAAAAGCTGCAAATTCATATTGATTCCACTGAAATATCTGATAAGAGCATTGTTATTTGACACCTTTAAGAAAAGCTCCTGCTAGCCAACTTACTAGAATCTTCCCGACTTTAAATTTAACTGGGAAACTAAAGCCAAAATGTCCCTTTCTGCTTAACCCTTCCACTAATAATCGCCTGATATGGTGCTTGGCCTCCAGAAACTGGTGCTCTTCCTGTGATACTAATTTTACCGGATATCACTCCATTGTTCCCAAAACCCAGATTGAAGCCTCCAATGGCCGGATTGTAAATGTTGGCAGTAAATCCACTTCGGGCATTAAACACCGAGATTTGGTTGGCAGCAGCAAGAGATGTATCTACACTGACCGTCACCGTGTTGGCTGTGGCAGATACTCGTGCGAAGTCGAGGCGCGTTAGGTCCTTGCGGCCGCTGATAAACGGATTGAGATATCGGTTGCTAACATATCTAATGCTTCCGGCTATCGGGTTTACGATTGGGCTGCCAATTGAGATGACCACGTCATATGGGTTGACGCCGTTCGTGGTCCCAGATGAAGGAATTCCTTGCACGACAAGCAGCTCGCCGCTGACCCGAAAAGGCTGCGAGTTTGCCCCATTACGTCCGTCAAAAGTGACGTCGCATAATAGGTAGGCTAAGTTAAAGGCTCGCTTCTCAAGTTTGTCTCTGGGATGTAGCGTGAAGTTGAGGAGTCCAGTGTCAGGCTGATTCACGGTAGTAATGGAGTTATCTTTGAATACTGAAAGGCGGACAGGAGGAGCGGGTGAGGCCCAAGTGAGGCTCAGTACACATACTAGAAAGAAAAAGGGTGTCATGATTGTGATTGTTTGATAAGAGTATGAGTATATAGGTGTTGAGTCTTTATGTGAAGTTAGCTGACACAAGCTCCCGAGTCTCAACTATAGACGAGGGCAACCGACTTTATACTTGGAATTTAAATATAATCATGTCCTCAACAGAAAGCCTTACTGTAGTGAAAGTCACTATCGCATCATGCTAGAAGGTGGCGCTTCGATTTGCTACCTATGAGCTGATTTGGGCCGAGGCCACTGCGATCCTTCCTTCATCTTGGGTGGCGGTTCGTACTTTGATGAGCTATCAGATTTCGCCTGCTTTCGGCTGCAGGTCCTGCCTCAGCATTTATGTGAACACTCAAGCCGTCATCCCAGGTGGCTAATCGACAGAAACTGGAGTAAAGTCCTTGATTCCTTACCGATGTGGTAAGGTATTCTCCTGGGCCTTTATAAATAGATAATAGGCCCTATTAAGTAGCTTTAAGCCGTAGCTCACAGCACTACAACTACGGCTTTATTAATACTCCAGTTACTTTAAATACATAGATACGGAGGAATCACAAGCTTGGTACTGCAGAATCTTACTACGTGAACGTGGCAATTAAAAACGCCCTGATGTCTCTTACTGAGGCGCTCTGGAGGTCGAGGAAAGCAAAGTCCAGATCTTTATTGGCATTTAGATCGAGCTAGTCACCGCCCCCCATCTGCTGTCGGGATTTGATGTAACAGAAGCCAAGCTTCTAAAGCAACTTCCTATTTGATTTGCGAACTTGACGGATGCTCTAAGACCTAGCGTGGTCGACCTAGCGCCCTTTCCCCAGATGTATCATATTTCTCTTCTCTAAACAGTGCCTAGACCCTTCAAGCTTTCTCTGCGTAGGTTGAGCTGTAAACCCCAGCTTTCAGCCCAGAAACCACTTTTATAAGCTAGTGATGGTCCATACTCATCTCGTCCTAGCCCGCTGCTCAAAAATCTGATCCAGGCCCTCCAAACTCCGCGAGCTGAAGGCCTGACTTGGCTGGCATGGCTGGCATTTACATGCCGTCGATGCCGTCGGTGTTGAAGATGTATTTCTCCCTACTTCCAGAGCGGGTGCTAATTTGTTTCAATGCGTGAGACATTTCCGCGGAGATTCCCGCTTCTACGAAGGCATACCCATATCATAGCATTCCTCTCAGTATATACTATTAGACGTTGGCCACGTTGTGCCACTTTTATGTATCAGCGCGCTACTACTAAAGCTCGATTATTAGTCTTATGCTTATCGTTAGTCCATGCTTATACTGGTGCCCGTTACAACCAAACTCCTTGCTGTGGTATTCGTTGTTCGTCCAAAGGCGCTTTACTTTGCACTTGACTTATTGGGCACGTTCCAGGCTTTGGCCTTTACGTTTTCGCTGCATCTAGATCTGGCGGTTGACTCACCCCCTCAGTTTCTCTGTAAAATAGTATACTGTACTGCACCAATATCCAGGCGGGGGTAATAAGCATTACTTGGTTTGCATATCTCTGCCTAGGCTACGCTATTCGTTCTCCAGTTGTGGCGTGGTAAACCATCCTATTCCGGCTAACCCAGCATTGCTAGGAGAACCTATACCGTAGCAAATAAATTCCATTTCCAGCCATAAACTGCGTAATCCCACGCACCCTTTGGGATTTGTTCTTTAAGCCACTCTTCCAAGTTGATCGGTATATTATCTTGTAACAAGGGAAAGATGACGACCCTATCACAATGGTACAATGCTCACTCGCGGCCGATGAACGTTGTCACCAATATCTTCCTTCTCCTTTTTATTATTCTCAGCTATGTAACGATCATCATCTTATACATTTCTCCTGGCTTGTATCGCATACAATCTCTTCTCGATCCTAGCGCCTCTGGAATCAAACCAGCCACCGCTGTCACTCTTATCACGGCTGTTCTAGCAGCTGCAACGTCCAGCCTTACTACCCGCTGCGTAGAGCAGTCACTATGGCTCAAACTAGCACCACGGGCCGTTAAGAAACCCCTGACCGTTGGGGAGTCTCGACGTCTCGCGCAATGGAGTGTATCGCCCTTTGCACACCTTACTTACGTCTTTGACGGTGACTCATGGCTACTCAAGTTGGGCGGAACCTTGTTGATAGCACTCGCAATCGTCGGTCCTGTCCTTGTGTCTGGGATATCTCCCGTCGAGAGCTTCAGTACCAGTCGGATGTCTAAATTTCGTGATGAACTTCTGGGCTGGATGGACGGATGCGGCAAATGGTGCGTTTAATGACGCTAGATTTCAAGACATTCCTGGTCTTACCGCTGCTTTGGCAAGTCTCAGTAACTTAAGCGCTCCAGCCTCACCGGTTTGTTCGAACTCAAGATGCCAAGTTGATGCTGTTGCAGCCGGCATCCTCGCGACTTGCGAACATAGTTATTCCAAATATCTAAATCCGCTTGATGAAGACACCAAAGCTACCCGAATTTGTAGCTCGTTGAATCCAGACATCTGCACATCAGTCGGGGAACTCTGGTCATACGCCAACTTCACTGCTGGCTATCCGGCTGACTGCAGCGAAGAATGTTCACCAGGAGACTTTGCTGTTATCTTCGGAATATTCATTAATGCGACGGATGCCCCCAAAGGGCCTTGGTATCAAAACATAGTTGACTGCTCGCTGAGTTATGGGACGGTGCCAATTCATCAGATTGGCGAAAACACTCCAATACTCCATCGCAGCGACTTCGAAAAAAGCAACAATATTACAATGGATATCAGTATCGTACGTCTCCAGATGACGTATACGGATTACTACCGGAGGTCTCCTTACACCTTCACCGCCCAGAGCCCGACGGATCTCGAATATGACACACTGTATGATTCATCGGTAGGAACCATGTTGCTGGGGGCAAAAGCGAATACATCGGCTGAAGCAGTGGCGAGACGCATAGAGAGCATATTCGACATGTCAACGCTGTTGGCCTTTAGTCGGGCGTCAAACGCCTCCGATTTAATTGTTACAAGACGCGATCCCTTCGCGGAATATATGTACGACAAGTGCGTTTTGGCAATTCTGCTTGTTCCATTTATTGCAACTATCCTGGGAACTTGGGGAAGATGGAGAGTCGAGGGGACAGAACAGGTTGTTGGGTACGATCCTATGGGCATTGCTTCGCGTGGTCCTATTCAATGGCTACCAGAATCTGACTCTGGAGAAAATTTGGATGAGAAGAGAGTAGTTGGGTACCAAGAGACAGCTATCACTTCGACAGGAATGCGGGTCGATGTTAAACGTTTCGCTATTGCAGTAACGGAAATATAAGGGCCTCTTGCCGCCTTAATCATGAATTGTCCAGAGGATTCAGCAACCTGAAGACGTGCTCATTGTTATTGTATACATGTTCTTGTATATGCATCTTGCCTTTGACAGGTTGGGTAAAACCACTACCACAAAGCCACTACCGCCCCCGTCACAGACAAACAAGCCATCCCCGCCTTTGATCGGAGGGGAGTGGCATTGGAGAAAACCTAGTTCTGCTACCGCAGATTTTTGTTTAGATCGGAGGATCCATAGCCTGCATTGCTGTTGGCTGTAGTGTGACGTTTCTTTTGCTTCTTCAAAACAATACTTGCGATGAGCCTTGGCCCGATATGTTGCAGTTATGCAGGAATAGAACGAGGTCAAAAGGTCCAGATACGCCTCCATTCGTGTCCAAATGGACTTTCCATCTCCATCTCGCCTCTAGGTCTGGTCTGTCAGCGCGACATCAGGCAGCCTTCTGTCTGCCTAACGCAGTCTTTAATCACGCAGGCTCGCTGTCATTCCAAATCTGAATTCTATATACATGATTATATTGGAGTCTATTCGGATCCTTCAGATGTATTGTATGACAAAATTCCATCTATGAACAATAGATTTCGCTTGCGGCTAAACTCATGCTGATCACGGCTTGGAATCATGCCTCATTCAGTTGGTGTTTTGAAATTTCTTAAAGTGAAACTGTTTACCTGCAGTTCTGCAAAACCAGACTGAACAAGGAGATGGACTATTCCAAGAATGGCCGTAAAATTCATCAACAGACAATCCAGATAACGTCTTGCTCTCTTGCGATGGGCACTATACCGAAGCCAGGCCCCATATCGCCGGGCCTTGGATATTTTTCAAAATGATGCCGAGAATTCCGAGAAACTAGATGCGGCAGCTAACCTGCTCTGTTGAGCCGTATTCTCACTTCAAAGACGTGTCAAATATTGGAATTCAAGTTTCTGGTTGCGCAGAAGGGAACGCGGAAACGGGTTGAGTCGGTCTACAACCTTCGTAATTATAAGCGAAGGTAGAGTGTCTTCCAAAGGTCATAGTATCTAGTATTGTGATCAAGGCGTCATTCACTGGCTTACATTTCATTCTGATATAACAGGACCTGATGCCTCAAGCTGGGAGGCTTACCACCTTGGAGACTTTAAACAGTTTCGCCACACCTCAAGAAGTCCCTAGTACCAGCTCAAGCTCTGTCTGTATACTTGATGCCGTGGTTATAGCTGGGGGTAACATTGATAATGACACAAAGGTGATAATACTGCACCACAAAGGGCGCTGCATTGCGGACAAAAGCTTAACGACAAGTAGCAGAACTGACTGATTTTATCCTCAGTGTATGTACATCTGGACTTTCCCTCAAAATCTCCCCTAATTATAGTTGTCAGTACCCTGTCTCGCCTCCGTGACCCTCAGGATAGGACCATGCTCATGAAACACGATGTAGCTCTCGGACTTCATAGCCACTTGAGGCTCGGCTAGTTGAAAGTCAAAGGAGCGCAAGAGCTATAACCACACTCGTCAGATCTGTTCGACTGGCCATAGACTCTGATGCTTACCTCAAAGAGAACCTTATTTAGTTCCATAAATGCGATGGGCTTTCCTGCACACATCCACCGCCCATAGCCAAACATCAGCTCGACCTGACGCTTCATTTTGGCACTGGTCTCTTTTTCAGCCTCGAGAAATCTCTCTGGTCTAAATACGTGGGCATCGGGACCGAAGACTGCTTCCGAGTGTAGAAGTGATGACATATTTGTGCCAATAGATGTACCCGCAGGGAGGAACCGTCCGTGAATTGTTTCTCCGCCAGCTGGAACGTCTTTGAAGAACATGCTAGTAGTGGTTGGGCGTATTCGAATTGTTTCATATATCACTGCCTGTTTATTGCTTGATTTTAGCCAAGGGGTCCGATGTAGGTATATATAGCATTCCGCCAAGAGTTTAGTATTGAACCGACCTGTAGATAAGGTAATCGTCGAGACTCGATGTCTGTAATGGGACTCGAAGCTCGGCCTTCAGCAATCGCCTCTGCGAGTTCTTGTTTGAGGCGCAAGTAGATGGGGGGCGAAGAGATAACATGGAGCACAACGAGCCGTATGACAGTCGCTGTAGTTTCCGAGCCTGCCATGAACATGAACAAAGACTCAGTTTGGCACTCTTCCAGGCTGAGGCCTTGTCTTTTAAACGAACCCTCATCAGACGTCAGTGCTTCCCTCACTCTTGCGTGGAATAAACGAGAGCTTACGAGCATGTCACGCTTCTCTTCAGCGCTAGGATCGTAGCGCTCACGTACAACAGTATTGGCGAGCTTCATCAGTTTCCCCACGCCTTTGGTATCTTTCTCGGTCGGACCAAACAGCTTGAGAAACATAGGTGAAAATATTATGCTTCTGAGCCACGGTACATCAGTTGCAAGCGACATAACTAGCAAATGTTCAGTGAAGGCCTTGTTGACCCCGTGAATGTCGAAGTCGGCTTCCAAGCAACCAAACTCTTTGCCAAGAGACAGATGGGAGATGACATCGAGGGTGAAAAGACTGGCTACTCTTGTCATATCCAACGGACGAAAGTCTCCTGATCTGGATATGTATTTGTCCTTGATCAATTTAATGAGATTCCCAATTTGCCTATCAACAACTGTCTCAAGGTTCGGAGCGTCGCGACCGCTGTAGGCTGGCGAGAGTTTTGCCTTGACGCGATCGTGTTTACCCGGGTCAGTTATCAAGAACATGGGATCATGGTATGGATTGAACCGGCTCCCCAAGTACCATTCTCCCTTGTTATATGTACTGTGGGTGTTTGAGAATTTTCGAACTAGCTCTGGGTCGTCGATAAGGACTTCATTTGGCCCTACTCTAACCAGAGGGCCATATGTTCGGTTGAGTTGTACCAGATGATCATACTGTTTGCCTGTGATAGTTATTTTAGCTACCCACAAGTACGAGAACCTGGCCAAAAAGGGTCCTGGGATATGTCGAAGGCGATACCAAGCGATGAGGGAGGATAGAAGGTACCAGGCGACGAGAGCGGCAATGCACCCTACGAGCCAGGGCAAGCTGTCCTCAAAGACGCCCAAAATCATTTTAGCAGGAACTTGATGAGGAGCAAGACAGTGATCGGGCGCTGGAGGTATGTATATAACCGGCTTGGTGGCAGCGTCAAGGTGACTTCGGCTCAACACCAACAGGGATATGATCGTCATGTGAGGCCCCAGTGAGCTGCAATGAAGTAGCCTAAACAAAAGACTTGCAGATGCGGTTGCATCTCTTTTTGGATGATCGGCATTGCTGTCAAATTTGGTATAAAAGCCGACGCGACGTTAGTAAGAACACGAGAAGCCCAAGGCTCAATAATAGGCAAGATTGGGATAATAAATAACGTGCAGATCTCTTAAAGCTCCCACTCCATCTTGTTAGGTGTGAACCTAATGCCTCCAGTTCACGATAACCTTCGGGTTAAAAGACCGCGGCCGGTGGGACCGGCCGGACCGGACAGAAGGGCCATGGCACACGCTAATCAATCGTGTTGGTATTTTTAAGCTTGCCATTAGAGATTTCAAGCATTACTATTAAACCCGTAAGGGTTAAATTAGAGATATGTTTCTATAAAACGCACTGTAGACTTAAGGAAAGCAGGGTAAATAACCTAATTATACCTAAAATATATTAATATAGCTTAAAACCTATAAAATGCCTTATAGTAGACCTAGAAGATTAATTAATTAAGCACCATTCAGTTTAACATAAGCTGCTACTTCCAGCGGAAGCACC